>VUQG01014213.1:0-19489 GCA_015106755.1 Etia nguti | reverse complement strand
TCCCATTATACGTGGAGGCTCCTCCTCCACATCCATTCATTCCTCTAGAACTTTTGCACACAGACTTCTGGACTTTGTTTACTTTACATCAGTGGTAAGCTTTAAATAAAAAATAATTATGTCATATTAATAAAAGGAGCATCGACAAACCATAAAGCTGATCAGAACCAAAAATGTCTTCCAACATCCTCAGATCAGTGTTTCACAATTAAGAGGAAGCTTGCATGATGTTTGCCAAGTGCTCAAATCCTCAGAGGTCTGTTTAGGAATAGAGTTGTACTGATCAAAAAAAAAAAAAAAAAAAAAAAAAAAACTATCATCATAAATGAATGCATGACAAAAATAGCTATTAGATAAAAAATGTCTTTATAACTTTAAACTTTCATTCATTAATGGTTGCTCATGTGTGAAAGTCACAATATAATTTGGTTTATTTATACTTTATTATTTCATCCAATGTAATCTTTCACAATCAAGCTCTTTAAATGAGAAAAAGAAAACCCACTTGGGTAACTGCAGATTACTCAGGTGGGTTTTTGGTACCTGACCAGAAAAATATTGGATGTAACTTACATAATTTAAATAGCTGCATGGTTGTATTATGTAATTGTGGCAGTTGAAAGAGGTTTTAATCTAAGATTCTCAAACAAAAAACCAGCATACCTACATAGAACAGTTAAATAGTGGCAATAATCTTAAATTCAAGTGGGGATGTACAGTACTGTGCAAAAGTCTTTGGCCACAAAGACACTAAACTAATGGATTAATGAACACAGAAAAGTACCATCAGATTTTGATCCAGCATGCAATACCATCTGGAAAGCATCTGATTGGCAGCAGATTCATTTTTGAACATTACAGTGATCCCAAACACACTACCAATGCAGTAAATTCATACCTGGATAGAAAACCACTATCAGTCATGGATTGGCCTCCCCAGAACCTGGACCTCAGCTTGAAGCTTTGTGAGATCATCCCGACAGATAAGAGATAAAAGGCAGACAAATTCCAAAGAAGAGCTTCGAATGTCTTTAAAGAAACCTGGAGAACTATTCCTGAAGACTACTTCAAGAAATTCAAAGAAAGTTTAACGAAGAGAGATAAGGCTGTTGATGTTTTTTTTGCCTTGCATGATGTATTTCCATGGACACTTCCACATTCTTTCAATAAAAGGCTGCATCAGTTTCTAGTTTTCCTTGCCAAATAATAAGAAATGAGGGTTGAGTCAGGACCTTTGCACAGTGCTTTTTTTTTTTAAAAAAATACATATTTCAAAAGAAAGAGCAAAATTATTTTTGGTAAGTTAAATGTGTTTGTAAGCTAATCCATTACTACCGTCCTTAGCTAGGTCCTGCGACCTAGCTAGCTAAGATGAGCACTCGGCTGTCGGTGAAACTCGTTTTGTAAAGTTCGTTTAGCTAATCCATGCAGATGAATGGATTTACCGTGACTAAAGAAATTAAGAGAAAAGCATCGGGCTGCTCAGTCACTAACTAACTACTGTTACTGTACTTTTATTATAAGTATTATACTGTAAGAGCAACAGGCTGGACTCTGTTTCAGCTCCTGTGCAGGGCTGATTATTAAATATGTGCAAACAGCAGCATGTTTTCAGTCTCTTGCCACATCTGTAAGGACACTAACACCAATTAAAAAATTAAAAAAAAAGCTTGCACTTTAGTAACCCATCATTAATCATTAACTATGGATTAAAATAGCAAAGCCCAATATTTATGCACTGAAACCAACTACGGCCGTTTGGCTGCTTAAGTTAAAATTTGTTTTTCCACTGATGACTTTTTTAGCACTGACATTTTTTTTTTTACTAAGTCTGGATGATTCTTAATGAGGTATTGTTCACAGTTACATGTGCAGTACTCCGTACAGCTTACATCCTTTGAGAGAAATAATTTGAAGCATTAATGTTTGTTGTTCAAAACCCAGGCAGCAGTTCAAACACCAGTTATAATACTCTATGTGTGTTGGTGACCACGATGTAGCAGCAGACTGAACCAGGACTGAAACCTGCTCCATCATCTCATCTTTGCAGATCTCCATTTAAAAAGCACCAACAACTCAAAGGTAAACATTATATTGGAAAATGTGTTAGTATATAAGGCTTTGTCCTTTTTTAAATAAACATCTCATATGTCAGCTGTCAGCGGAACTGCTTTATTTCAGATTTGAGAGATAAACTTTATATTTCAGTTTTGTGATGATTCTGTTCTCTTCGTGATTACAGGAGCTGCCCTTAGATTCAGACCTCAGCAACACCCAGTGACAGCAGACAGATCATCCAACATGTTCACATGTTAACTGCAAAATTAACTGATGAAAACAGTACAAAGGTTAAAGTACCACATGTGCTGTCAGTGAAAGCTGCAGCTGTTTTATTGATAAATTTAAAGACAAAAAGTGATAAGGATTAATCACCCATGTAACTGTGTCACTATATATCAGCATTAACAGTACCTCAGTTTAGTGTTTCAGAAAACTGCTGATCTCAGACCTGCACAGCTTCTGTTTTAAACACTGAATGTACTCAGCTGCATGAAGAGCACATGAGATTTTCTCTAACACAATTAAATAAAACCTGATGAAGGTCAAAGGTCACCACTTGTGATCTGGAATTCTTTCACTGTTTTTTGCCAATAGTGTGTTATTTACCATAAAGTAATTCAGAGTCATTCATACCAGAGTAACCAGAGAGGATATAACTTTTATATAACTACAGGACTGAATATAATATCTTTATGTAAAAGTCCAGAGCCTCTGAGGATTATCCAAGTATTTATAACATTACACAAACCAAAGGTCTCCATCACAGTGTTCATAAAATGCTGGGTTTATCCATCTTCTGGGGCGGGCCTGCGGTGGAGTTCTGAGGATTTCCCTGTGAGGGAGCTGGTGGTGAAGATCTTTAGGTCCTCCTTGATCCCTGCGATGAGCTTCAGTCTTCCTGGCGTTTCTTAAATGATCTCTCTCTCAGTGGGTCAACAGAACATCTGGCACAGGACAGCTGTGATGAAAGAAATGGAAGAAGTTTCTCCAAACCTCTGGACCCAGCAAACCCAGCTTGGTCCTGATGGTCTCCCTCATTAGTTTCCCCCCAGGGGGGATGTAGCTGTTGATAATAATGTGGACTATTATTAAATGAAAAGAACAAATTACACTTCTATGAAATCTCCTGCTGCTGTTTTTATTTAAAGTTTCCATGTTAGCAAGCTGTAGGGTGCTCTGTGAGTCTAATGGATCTAAAACTGTTTAAATCTTCAGTTTTATATCATCCTCAGTCTTATGTTAAAATCTCAAAGGACAGCATTACATTTTTGATATTAACATTGATATTAACAGTAACTGTGGGCCTCTGTGCAGCTGATGTCTCTGTCTAAAAAAAGGATAAAAACAAACAAACTAAGGAGTGCTGAATCATTCAAAAATACAGACTATTAGAGTAACAGGTGTGTAACATCGCTAACTAGCTAGCAACAAGCCTCCAGCACATTGTGTATGTTAGCGGCTAATCTAGCAAACAAATTAACAACAGAGTGATTTTAGATGTTGTAGAATTATAAGATGTTAAGCTGTGTGGGGTTTTTTTTCATAATAGTGACTGGTTATATTTACCTTAATTTAACGAGCCATCAGTAGCGGTAAACACATCAGCAGATAAACTACAGCAGCCGGGCTACGTAAAAAGTGTAGGGGGACGTGTTCACGGTCACTGTCCAGTGGGTGTGTTGGCGGGAGCGTGACGCAGACGCTCCACCTCAACTCACTACTGCGCAAACTGCGCAGGCTTCATTTTCGTGCAATGGGAGGAAGTGCTGTGGCGTCGTCCATATTTGATACAGTCTTGGTTTTACCTTAAGCAGTGTTGGAAAGTATTTGACAGTTTTTGTTCACAACTGTGATACAACTACAAAATGTCCATGGAAGCAAGTACAGGAATCTACAAACCAATCAGGGTATGTGACAGTTTTTATTTTTACTGCATTTCAACAGTTTAAAGAATTTGATGTAGTTTTAAAAGCTGACAAGTAACAATGAGTAACTTTTTATTTCTTTGACAGGTGTTGTTCAACACACCCATTTATGACACGGCTGTGAAGATCTGCTGGCATTTTCCCGGTTACAGGGCTCAGGTAAGAACCAGATCCATGCAAACCAAAACCTACATAAAATATTAGGTAATTTCTGAGGACCTGACAGTGGTGGTGATTAAATGTCTTCTTTTATTTTTAGATTGCATAATGGTTTAGTTTCTTAGACTTCAGCAGGAAAATCTAATTCCATCAAACATCACTACTGAAGATCTGAGAGATCTTTTGGTATAAAAAAGCAAGGAGACACTCAGAGAGCAGTAAGTTACTGTGACACCTCAAGGTCTGTTTGTGATGAAGCATAAATGCTGACAGAAAACATCTTTTTTGTTTTCTTTTGAAGGCTTTGGGAGTTTGAAGTAGAAGATTTTGAAGAAGAAGAAGCCAAACCTCTTCTGAAACTGGTAAGTCTAGAAAACTCACAAGACTTGTAGTAATTTGGAGATATCTTTTTTTCATTATCCTCTTATCTTTCCTCATGTTGTGCATTTTCCATTGTTATACCTCTCTGACCTGTCTTCCCCATGTGATGTTTGTGTAATGTATGTATGGTCGGAAGGGTAAGATGGCACTGGCAAGGCTGGCAGCCTTAACCCAATTTCCCTCGGGAGGGATAAAGTATTATCAATCAATCAATCAATCAATCAATCAATTATGTTCATATAACATCTAAACAAAACTGCACTGTAAATGTGTTTTCTGTTTCAGGTATAGGCAGTGAACAACATTAATAAAATGAGGGACATAGAATTTCAAGCCTGGACGCTCCTTAAATTTCCAGAGGCCATACCTCTTAAATTTCAGTGGGTCACATCTGACATACAATTATTAACAGTCCAGCTACAGTCTTTCAATATTTCTGTGATGCTTTAAATATGTTTAAAAGATCATTTGTATAACCTTATTCTACAGAACACCTAAACTCCTCAGCATGGTGAAGGATTATGTTGAAATCCTTAAAGAGAAGCAGCAGGAACCACAAAGCATCGAACTGCTCACCGCACAGGAAGTGGTGATAGAGGTAGTTCCCCACATCCTGCAGGGCTTCTGGGAGCCTCCTCCTTGCCCCCTCTTGAACATGGCCTCACAGAGTTTGAGCATACTCTCAACCGGTATCACCAAGGCCACTCTGGATCACGTCTCCAAAACTGTCACAGCAATGGAATGCCAGCCCATCTTCTCCCGCTCCATCAGAGATGACATGGTCCAGGGCATCCTAACAGAAATCAGAGAAAAATATCCTCAAGAAATTCTACTTAACAACATTGCAAACTTTGCACCAGTGCTGCTCAAGACATTTGCTGATGTAGCAAAGAACCACGTATCCAATATCTTTAAGCCCCCTTCGAGTCTTCCAATGTTTGATGTTCTTCCAATTGAAGAACCTCTTTCTGAAAGTCCACCATTGCTTGATGTTCCTCATATTGAAGAACCTCTTTCTGAAAGTCCACCATTGCTTGGTGTTCCTCGTATTGAAGAACCTCTTTCTGAGTGTCTGCAAATGTCTGATATTCTTCCCAATGAAGAACCTCCTTCAGACAGTCTCTCAACGCCCGATGTTCCACCATTTGATAAACTTCCCTCTGAAAATGTGCCAATGTTGAATGTTCTTACCAGTGAGGAACTCCTTTCTGAATGTTTGCCAGTGCCTAATGTTCCCTGTGAGGAACTTTCTGCTGAAACTGCATCCATGTCCGAGACAGCTGAGACAGAGAAGTCTGAAGACCTTAAAATCAAAAAGAAGAAGAAAAAAGACTTCTTCCAAAAATTAAAAACTCTGTGCTGTTGCTGCGTCAGACCCAAAAAAACTGTCTGGCAGAGAAACTGAAATCAAATAAAAAAAACTTGTTAATATTTCTGCATGAGTCTCCATCTATGATTAAAGATTATTTTCTTTCAGATGTTTATAAGAGTCTCTTACGGTTCTCGAAATACCTCCACAAGTCCAGTAAGTGTTGTTAACATAACATACTGACGTTATTAGAATTTCAGCTTATTCTAACTCTTAACATGACAACAACAGTAACTGAAACTGGTAAATAAAACTAGAGAGTGCATTTCCTGTAGAAAATGTAGTGTAAATGCTAATAGCTGAATGGTTTGAGTTGATTTTTTATAATTGCTGAATCTTTGGTGAAAACATGTTTAATGAGCTGAAATACACCAAATCATTCACCTGACAGCCAAAGTGCAGAACTGAAATTCACACAGAAGAACAAACTAGCTGAACGTGTACATAAGAAAAACTGTCTAATGACAAAAGAAAATTAACCCCATATTAGAAAACATCTGAATGAATATTAAAAGCTCATATTCTTTAAATCACTGGGAGAGTGGAATTATATATTTTAAATGTCTAAACTCAAGAATCTCAAATGAAAATTTTTTTTTCAGAATATCTGCTGTGTGTGTGTGTGTGTGTTGTTTGTGTGTGTGTGTGTATTGTGCACGGGTTCTTACTATACTGGTGGGGACCAAAATCCAGGTCCCCACAGCTTTGAAGGCATTTTTCACACTCAAAATGTGGTTTTATTGTCAGGGTTACAATTGGGTTATGGTTAGGTTCAGGGTAAGGGTTAGGGTTAGGCATTCATTTTTGATGGTCAAGGTTAGGGTAAGCAGCTACGGAAAGCATTATGTAAATGGGAGGTCCCCATGATGATGTGTCTGTGTGTGTATCAGAGAGTGAGTGACATACAGAGAAAGAGCTGAACTGGCATCAAATGAACAGCTAAAATAGTTTTAAATCTTTAACTGTTTTGTGGGTTTTATTTTAATACCAACTGTGATTTAGTGGGGAGATAAACTATACAGACTAAACACAGAGACATTAAATTAGGTTAGATGAGTTGACATGTGGGAAAATCCTCCACAGACAGGTAAATGGTTTGATTTCTAATCATACATAATTATCCAAGACTGTAACTGTGATCAAAACACTTTTTGAACCACGAGAGTCCCAAGGACTTGGTCTACACAACAGTGTGTTTTTTATTTTCCTGGTGTCAAACATCTGGTCACAGCAGTGATTTAAATGGTCTTTCCTGCTGTTGAGACAAGCTCCTCACTGAAAACACAATATATCTTTATGGGTCCATTAGAAGGTACTCCCTACACTTTGATCTGCACAGTTCAAAAAGTTTACATCTCTTAGCTTTGAGAGACACATCGTTAGAAAGTGGGCAATGATGGCTACGTTTAGAGGGTAAAATGATGGCTGTAGAGTGAAAACTGTGGACACAGCAACAGTTAAAAGATACATTTTTTTAGATGACTTTAAGACAATTTCTTTCACTGTGGCAGATGGTCCTCTCACTGAAACATTGCATCCCATAGACACCCATTATAAACTCTAAACAGGTGATAAAAAGCATGAAACTTAAAGTTAAAGCTAACTGTTACCATCAATATTGGTCCTTTGGTGCATTTTTAATGGCTTGCAATGTTATACAGACATCCAAAAAGTTTGTGATTTAGTTGGAGTAAGTAAATTTTAGTAGCGCAGGTAACATCTGTGCAGCTCACTGATGTTGTGGAGCCCACAAGGGGTCAGCATTCAGCAACAATGATAACAGTCTTCATGCCTTCATGCATAAGCCATTATAAACATCGAATCTAATGTCAAGGTAACCATCTCTTCAAATTTGATGAATGAACTTTGTTTATGGAAATTAGAAATTGCTCTACACGGTCTTCACAGTTATGCAGTTGTTACCTAAATGTGTTGCTAGTTTTACTTCTTCTCTGTAATGTTATCTTTCTTTCTTGTTGTTCACATAGCATCATCACATGTGACTGTAACTTTCTTTTTGCATCAGGAAACCAAGATAAATTCCTTGCATGTGTCTTCAGCATTAGTGGGTTTCTGCAGCTCCTGGTTTTCGAGTGTAATACGTTCCAGAACACAAGCAATTAAACACTATGAATTGGTTACACAAAATTTGTGGTCACTTTATAAAGGGTGAATTATATAAAGGCAGTCACTGACCACCACTAGATGGTGTGATAGGGCAGCAGATTCCAGTATTTACTCTGTATCGTGTTCTTCGCATCATATTCTGGAAAGAGAGCGAGAGAGATGAAAAGAGTTAGACTTCTAGGGTTTGTGGATCTTTCTGCTGGATGGCCTTGCCCTTTACAAAAACAGCAAATAACAGTGGGAGGGTGCATGGGGATCTTCTCATCTCAGCATAATACTGTGTTGGAACCACTGATGAGAGGGTCTCAACAACAGTGAGCTCCACAGCACTCGTGCTTTGTCTCTCTCCCCCTCTTCACCCTCTGAGTTAAGCTCACTGCTCTCCATTGGATCATTGCTTTTTATGCTTCAGGCATCTGTGGAGGACTCAAAGAAGTTTCTGCAAGGAGGATTAAAACTTTGAAAACAACTGATGCTGGTTTCCTTCATCATCTGATGTTTACGAGACTTTTGGGTTTTTTTCTGGAATAATGCCTTTGTGCTGGAAGAGAAGCTCCTGGTTGCCAGTGGTGTTTGGAACTGCGCTGGTTGTTCTTACTGCTGGTAATGCTGGACCGGATCAGGACAGGAGGCAGCCTCAGTCATCCTCGTGCTTTGGAGGCTTTGATCTCTACTTTGTTTTGGATAAGTGAGTGAACTGACAGACATTACCTGATTTTCTATTGATAACTGAAAGCAGTTCATGATTTTATAGAAAATCGAGGAAGAAGCTTTTGTCGATGAAACAATTTGGTGTCTGGCTTTGTTTCTACTTCCAGTAAAGATTCTTTCTACCCTGAAAACTTAAGAAAGTTCTCTAACTAAACATTTTATGCATTGTTATGAAATCAAACTTATGCATGAAGTTAAAAATGCATATTTACTTTATGCATAAAAGAACTGTGCTTTTTATGCCCCCTACAGCAATAAAATCATGGTATTGCCAAGTGTTTTTATGATGTCATCACCCCATTTGGTATCATTGTGAGTCTGGTGTCATGCAATGTAGGAAAATGGGTTAGTGACGCAATGTTTTCATTACATCGTAATCTACACTTCAGTGTGACTGCATGTCTGCAGAGGGTAAAGATTATTGCTGTGATTATTGCTCCAGTCAACTGTCAGCTGCAGTTACTGTGCTGTATTTGGTGTCCATACATACCTCACTAGCAAGTGAAAAGCTTTTCTGAATAATTACATTTCTTCATATTCTCAGATTTTCAAATTCTGTGTATCTTAAGGAGTCATAATGAGAAGTTATTTGGACACAGGTCATGATTTAGAAACCATTTCCCTGTTTATCTAAGCTCAATTTGAGTTATCTTTGTTTTTCATACAGCAGTGCAGCAAAGACAGCTGTACAAATCTGCAAAGCGGCACAAATCGCCCACAGTAATCTATCACAATTACTTTTTGACATTTTTTTGGAGGTGCATGGCGTGGACTCGTTTCATTTTGCAGGTTTCTGCAGGTAGCACATGATGCATTGATAAGTAAAACCTGAATATTGATGCTCTGCAAATTTAGAATTTTCCCAACTAATCCTTTTAGGGTAATAACTAAAAATATTTAAGGTAAATCAGCACGCAGCCTCTCTAGCTTAAATTGCTCAGGCGGTTGCCTTTGGACTATAGCAGAGTACTTACCTTCTGACATTTGTGTTTTTAAATCCTGGTTTCAAACGACTTGTTTTTATTATAATATCACCACACGCCAAACTTCTTGGCCAACTAGGCCAAGAAAAAAAAAGATCCAACTCATTAAACCACTCTTTTTTTATTTGAAGGTTTTAATTAGTGGATTTTTCTGTAGCTCCATTGTTTAGAGAGTCTCTACATGCAGAGGCAGAGAGAGATTTTCCAGTTGTCCTACAGTACATGTCAGTGCCAAGTCCAGGCACACACTGCTATTTCTTAGAGGAAAAATCAGGCACTTATGCAGGAGTGAGCAACTGTTTGCATTAGCCATGTTTCAAAGACACAGGTTTACAGGTGTGCCCTGGCAGCATTTGTTGTCGGGCATTAGCTGTTCCTTTAATTTTCTGTCTCCTCTCCAGGTGGGACTTCACTTTGCCTCTTAGCTTCGATGTCCTCCACCTGCCCTCACTGTCTTCTCACAGTATCTGCCTGATCTCTCTTCTCCTCTTCTCTCTTTTCCCCATGTCTGCACTGCCTTTCTCGACTTGGTCCAGATGTTCCAGTGTTTCAGCCTGTTGGCTCAGATGTTTGTGCTGGGACTTGTGTCATGGTAACAATGGAAAAATACGTGTGTTATGAAAACACAATTTCATTGAAAGCCGTGATAAAAATCAGCAGTGACACATTCAAAAGACATCTAGGCTCAAAAAATGTCGACGTTATCAGCCAAAAAAACTGTAGCAGTGTACTGATATTGATACAGATAATTGAATAATGAGATAACTATACTGAACAGCTTCTCTGCTAAATCCTTTAATCCCTCCTCGATCTCCTGATTTTTATTTCCTGACAAAAAACAGAGTGGGATTTGGCTAACTTTGTTGTGGCATTTTCTATGCAATCAAGAAAAACATTAAGTAAAAAAATGTGTCAGTAAAGACAGAAGAAAGTTCAAGACGATTAACAGAAACACTGATCGGCTGTTATTACGCAGCCGGGTTAACGACGCCTTAATGTGAGTGTATTTTGATGACTGTAAGACTAAAGTAATTACAGGTGCACAAAGAGGATTTTAGAAATTTGAAGATCATTACTACTTCATAGAGTAAACTCACCATGCTCTCCAAAGCATTTATTCTGCAGGCTCTTTCAAGTCAGCTGTTTTCTTTGTAAGCACTCCTTCCCCCCTGGGCATAGACACAAGGCCCCCAATGTCAGGGGCGGTGGCTACAGAAAGAGACACAACTACAAACAGATGCACAGCTTCAAAAACATGACCGCAGCTACTCGAAAGAGACACAAACAACAGAAGAAAGACCACAAACCTTATTTCACAGTGATATACAAAGATTAAAACAGATATAAAATTCATTTTTTATGGAGACAAAATAACATACAAAAGACTAAAAAGACATGATGGTATAATTTCAGGTGCTTTGGGGTCTTTTTAAGACTTGGTTTTGCTCCTGTCTGAAAGTGCTAAGGTTTTTTTTTTTTTTTTTTTAAATGCCTTGGGCTACTGCCAGAGGAGAGGTCATGTAGTTTAGATCCAGAGCAGTGGTTTTAAATAACACGTCATCGTATTAATTTGATCTTTGTCTTCTCAGATCTGGGAGCGTGCAGCATCACTGGACTGAAATCTATCACTTTGTTGAAAATTTAGCTCAGAAGTTCATAAGGTAAAGAAATAAAAGTGTTGTAATAAGAATCTGTGGGAAAGTTTGTAACAAGAAATGATGACAGATGAATGTTTTCTCCTGTCTTTTCTCCAGCCCACAGTTGCGGATGTCCTTCATTGTGTTCTCCACTGAGGGACGGATCTTAATGAGGCTCACAGAAGACAGGTGGGTGCAGCCCCTCCACCACAAAAACAAAAAACAAAAACTGGTCCTAATCCTTTAATTTTCTGCCATCCAGCTGAAAGGAATGAGTGTAATACCAGATCTGGACTGAGGTCACATACAGCTATGCGCTTATGATTTTTATGACCAAGAAGAGATTCCAGACAGATACTTTCCTTCTGCAGAGTGTCGCCAGGCTGCACAAATACTTAATCATGTGGTGTTTGACACGCTGTGGACAGTTTATGTATCCAATCTTTTAATGTTTCAGTGCTTCCTGTAGATCTTACTCTACAAAGGGCTCATTTCCTGTCTGTCTGTGCAAAAGTGTCTCAGGCCAACACACACCAATACCGTTTCAGTTTATTCATCTGTTACACATTGCTTGCATTTTCTCAAAATGCTGCCCTTATGGAAGCTATTATCCCGTCACCACGCCTTAGAGTATCTGGTTTTTATGCAAAACCATGTTCAGAAATGAATCTGACAAAATAAATATTTCAATTAGATTAGATTGTCAACCATTTGGGTTCCCTTGTCTTCTGCGTGTCTGCTCAGGGAACGTATTCGCAAAGGACTGGAGGAGCTTGAGTTGGTTCGACCAGGAGGAGACACTTTCATGCATCTGGGCATCATGAGGGTGAGTGGACCTTCAAGCTGGCACTTCCTGCTTCACTGCAGCACAGTCACCACGTAGTTCAGAGCCCTAGATGACTGAAATGTTAGAGACGCGAAGAGTTCCTTCATTCCTTGCATGCTACTAAGCTTATGCATGTTTAATTGATCTTTTCTTTTATTGTTTGCAGGCCAGTGAGCAGATATACCACGGAAACATAGAAGGTGTGTTTTACTCCTCCTCATAGTGCGCTGCAGATTTTTCAAGTGTAATTTTTACCAAAACCTGTGAATGTATGAAAGTTTTGTCTGTTTCTGTGCTTTACTGAACTCAAATGGGTGTTACCGACTTTAGGGACAGGAGGTCAAAGGGGTCACAAGATAATTGGAGTCTGAGCAAAAAAACACTGTTACATAACGTTCCCACATGAAATTCCCTTTTTTGTCCTTGTGTGTGTGTGTGTTTTAATGATGCTGTTACTTGTCCAGGCCTATAAACTAATCACAATAAACAACTTGACAAAGAAGAACACAATTATTGCTAAGAGCTCAGGGGCAGAGGTAACCTTCAGTGTAAGTCTTTGATTTTTATGCACATGTCAGAAAGAGCCAAATGTCGTGGCTTTAGTTATGGTTTACATTTGCTCGTTGACTTGAGGTCACCTTTAGGAGGCTTTTAGATTCATGTGATTTGATTTACACTGAATTAGATATGCACGTACAACAATTAAGGTTTACATCATGTAACTACAAATAGAGTTCTGTTAGCTCGGTCAAGGTGGGTTTAGTTTTGGTAGCGCGTGCATGCGTTTGTGTCATTCTGCCTGCAAACACAATAGCTTGGAAATGTTAGCATGAATTCTGATCAAACTTGTTAGGGATGTAGAGTGGGGTCATGTTAATGATCCATTAAAATTTGCCTTACATCCATCAAGGTTTTCAAGGTCAGCAAAAGCCTTATTATTTAGAAACCATGATTCTTAGAAGTGCTATATAAAGGTTTAAAATATTATTTCACATTTGACCTCTGACCTTTCCTTCAAGGTGAATAGACTGATCTGAAGAGCAAAGTGATAATAACGCTACACAGATTGTTTGTATTGACAACATACAGGCATATAGGGAATTATATATGGGGGATGCTAAATATCATGTTACTTTGGATATCTGACTTCTCCAAGTATTTAGCTAGAGTATTTCATCTGATAGGCCAGTAAAACTGCAGTAGCGGTGACTGTATTCTTTTTGCTCACAGGTTATCGCACTGCCAGTGTTATCATAGCTCTGACGGACGGAGAGTTACACGAAGATCTTTTCTTCTACGCTGAGAGGGAGGTGAGAGGAAAAAAATAGGTCACATGTGTTTCACAACCAGGTGAAATACGTAAACGATTAAACATATGTGGGACCAGATCAAACACTGCCATTCTGTACATCATCACTTTGATCCTCATCTTTTAGTCAGACAGTGGGGTCAGAGCCTTCCCCGGATTCATACATCAGAGCTCAGTCATTCTCTTCGCATCTGCTCTGCCCTCTAATAATTCAACTGCTCCTCTGATCATTCAGACTTTGCAGGTGAATGCGTGTGAAAGCCACAGGCTTTAATCAACTTTTAGTTGCTTCAGACACATGTTGACATTGGGGATGAAGTGGGGATGGTGTTCCTGGAAATGTTCCTCCTGGAAGCTGTGGGAGGTCTTAGGTTGTTTCTCAGCGTCAACACCAAAAACATATTAACTGGAAATTTGACTTATGTGTTCTGTCTGGTTTTGTGGCATCTGAGGGACATTTCGAATGTTACATCATGTGTGATTAATGTTATTAAGTGGAATTATGATGGTGCCTGGCTTCTTTTAAAGACTTTTTCCAAGGCCAGATAAAAACAAGCCTTTTTTGGGTTTGTTGTGGATGGTGTTGTGAAATGCAGAGGTGTAATTGAAGCCAGGTCTTCCTGTTTTTGGTGTAAATCTGTGTGCGTACTTGACAGGCCAACCGCTCCCGAAGTCTGGGTGCCTCGGTTTACTGCGTGGGGGTGAAGGACTTCAATGAGACACAGGTGTGTGTATGCTTTTAAGTTTTAGTCTGAACCTTACTGTCTTTTGGCACCTGAACTTGAGAGCGAAATGGATAGCACTGTTGTAAAAATTTAAGCTCTGGAAATCCAAACCTTATTTTGAAAATCCTGAAACTAGTTTTTTTAAAGAGTTAAGTGCTTGACATTACATAAAGTCATAACTGTACGTAATTTAAACCCTGTGTCTCTGTTCATGGACAGCTGAAGCAAACATTTTCAAGTGAGTTAAGTATTCCAGCAAAGACATGAAATGTGTTTTAATTTATGCAGCTTTATCCAAAGGCTTGGTTTCCTAATCACTGCAAACTGCCAAGTGAAGAGAACTTTTTCCCCATGCCTTCTTTGCTTGTCGTTCAAGCTGTTTTATTTTGAGCTCTAAAGAAAGGAAGTTGTGTAATTTTGTTATGCCACTGGACAATGTCTGAATAGAAATCTTGGATGAATAAGTGTGCCACTTGTCTCTTTTGATCACAGTAATTTGTTTTCTTTCTAGCTGGCAAAGATTGCTGATAGTAAAGACCACGTCTTCCCTGTAAATGATGGATTTGAGGCTTTGCAAGGAGTCATCGATTCAGTAAGCATTTCAGTTCTATATGTTTACATCGGACAGACGCTCGGCATCCGTGTGACACAATAACAGCAGTTATGAACAGGACTTTCAGACACAGAAAAAGTCAACGGATATCTTATTGCTTTAATAGACTTTATGTAATCTCTCCCTCAACCTCCCCTTTAATCCATAAACATGTTGATCAAATAGCAGGAAACTAGTCCTTCTGGACAGAGACAGAATTCCAGAAAACCTGCTGTAACTTTCCTTCTTTGCACTTTATCTCTTAAGATTCACCTCAGTGTTTTCCATTTGAATGCTAGGATGAAAAATTTGAATCAGTTTGCTGTGAATGTGCTGATGTCACTGGGATATGGGATTTGTTGAGCAGAGATAAGGGCCAGACAGCTGAATGACATCTGGAGCAGATTAATGGCAAGCTGAAAGCAGCTGCTTCTCACTCATGTTAAAGGGGCAGTTGGTCATGAATTGTCCTCTTGATCTTCAGGGTTACAGAGGGTATGTTCCTGGAGAGCAACAAATATATAATACTGTACATCTGCAGAATGTAAATGGGAGCAAAAGTTTATTTAATAAGGACATAAAAGTGGACTTGGCTCAAACTGACCGTGAGAGAAAGATATACAGCACAAAAACCACAGTGCTTATCTCAATGTGTCCCCCAGATCCTGAAGAAGTCTTGTATCGAGATCCTGGCAGCCGAACCATCCAGTATCTGTGCAGGAGGTAAAACTTTACTCTAGTTCACCTTCCTCAGGTCACTCATTATAATATTAGGAATTTTCTTCTGATGGTGAATAAATTTGAGTATGCTGAAAAGTCTTTTCCTATAGTGCATTTACTTGCCAGGATGGTATAGTTGTATCAGAAGCTTTCAAGCAGTCATCATGGGCATGAATATCATGAATCAAAATCTATCAATTTAGAGCTTTCAATGATTTCCTTTAACTCTTCTTTTTCCAGAGTGGAATGATTGTACGCCAACCATCTTTAATGAATTTTTTTTTAAAAGAAAATAATTCAGTGTTAGATTTTTTTTCAGGGTCAAAAATATACATAAAGGCTCATTTACATACACTAACACTAATATTGATTAAATGTCCCAAGCTTCATCTGGCAAGACACTTTTGGTAGCCATCAACAAGCTTCTGGAATAATTCTGGCTGAATATTTTACCACTCTTCTTGGCAGACTTGGTAGATTTCATTTAAATCTGTTGGTTTCCTGGCACAGACCTGGCTTATTGGAAAGCCAGGTCCTATTGGAAAAAACAATTGTGTCGAAGAATTTTGGAGGTAGTCCTCCTTCATTTTTCCATCCACTTTGTTTAACGTATCAGTACCACTGGCAGCAAACAGCCCCAAGCATGATGCTACCACTACCATGCTTGACAGCTGGTTTAGCTGTCTTGAAAGTCTCACGTTTACGCCTCCAAACTTTCCAAAAAGCTCAATCTTTGTCTCATCTGACCATAAAACGTTTCTCCTGTAGTCATTTGGCTTGTGAGCAAGTGCAAATATCTTGAAAGTGTCCATTTTGGAGCAGGGGCTTCTTTCTTGGTCAGCACCCTCTCAATCCATTGGGGATGTGAAACTCCCTTTACTGGGACAGTGAAGGGAGTTTTTGTCCAGTAGTTTCTTCTTCATTGCAGGCTTGGATCTTCCTGAACACCATTTTCCTCTCATCTGAGGGTCACACTTGACCCTGTGTGGATTAGAGAAAATCCAACTTGCACACCCAATTTTCGTTTTTGAAACTAATTTCCCCCTGGAAAAATAACTGTTGAAAGAAATTATTAAAAGTTCCAAATTTCCATGACACTCATGCTCAACATGAGTGTATGTAAACTGCTGCTTGGGATTACTTTGGACCAAAGAAGGGGAAATAACTAAATTTATTTTCAATAATATTTTATAGATGAGGTGACATAATGTGTTTCTCTTCGCCTTGTCAGAGTCCTTCCAAGTGGTGGTGAGAGGAAGTGGATTCCTTCACGCCCGAAATGTTGACAAAGTGCTGTGCAGCTTTCGAATCAACGACACCCTAACTAAGAGTAAGTGAAGCATTGCTTATCATCCTTAAAGGGTGTTACCCCTTATTCACTGCATGAGCTATTTTATTGCCATATAACATCATGTCTTATCATGCTGTTAAATAATGATAAAGAGGGCTGGAAAACACAGATGAGTGTGTGACACGTTGTGAAATTCACCTAAATTACACCGGCCTGATTTTCCCAAAAGACAAACACCACGTGAGCCACACAGCTGGAGTTCTCTGTGATCAAACGAGCAGCCACGTTTTATTTATGCATGTTTTTTTTTAAACACATGGTGTAATTTTACAGTCTGGAAAAAAGGTAAAAATTAAAACAGGAGATTGAGGAGAACCTGTACCACACACAAAGGAAAGGGGGTTAAATATCTTTAAAGTGGCTTACAGTAACGCTTCCTACTTCACATGCCACTGCAGTTGCATGAGGTGACGGTCTAATTACAAAGCAGGACGTTAACCAGCATTTACACTGAAATGAAATGTGTGCTCAGTGAAGTCATACTGATTAGCAGACGTGTTCCATGTGGTCCATACCACCGTGACCGTTTCTACTTTTGTTTGTTTTTACTATATAAATCTAAAAATTCACTGAGATGATTTTCTGGAGCTTGGATTTGAATCCTAATTGTTTTTGCATGATATTATCCAACGTCCTGCGAACTGCTGACATGGAAGCAATTGGAGCAAAATTATCTCCTCATGTCAATCCCATTATACGTGGAGGCTCCTCCTCCACATCCATTCATTCCTCTAGAACTTTTGCACACAGACTTCTGGACTTTGTTTACTTTACACCAGTGGTAAGCTTTAACTGAAAAATAATTATGTCATAGTTAGCTTTCCGAGAGACAAATGTATCATTGCCTGTAAAGAAAACCGTTTCTTGAGCAGTAAGTGCTCCTGCTGATTCCTGCTCTCAGCCCTCTGCTTACTTTGCAAGGACGGAAAAGTGCATAAAAGGAAAGCAACAACATGCAACTACATGTGTTAAGCAGATGAATCCATGTTTGGGTTTTTATCCCCAGGAAAAAGTAGCAGCAAGTATAGCCAGGCATGCAGGGATTTGGCAGCTCCTGTCCTGAGCTATTCATTGTTTTTGCGACAGATGTTGTACCGGACAACTGTGGGAAGGGTGAAAGAAGAGACTAGAAGAAATTAACACAGTTAGATTAAACGATCCACACAAGTCCCATGCCTGTTTGATAAACATTAAGCTGCGGCTAACCTGGCCCTGTTGGCATGTGACCAAATCCACTTAACAGCACTTTTAAAGCTGACAGTTTAAGCCATACAAATAGTATGACACTGAATAAATGTGGTTTATGTCACACCGTTTATATAATATAAGACATTAAGGTTCAAGGTTCAAGGTTACTTTATTTATACCTGTAGGTAAATTTGCTGTACAGAAAAAATGGTAGCATTTGGCATCCCCTCACAAAAACACACACACACAGTAAACCCGACAAACACATATTTGATAATAAGACAAGTGATAAACCCCCCCCCAATATAAATAAGATCCAGATTAATCAAATAAAACAGTTCTTATTGAGTTCAGTGTCGGCAGCAGGGACACAGCTATTTTTATAACTCTTTGTCCCACACTTTGGCACTAGAAACCTCCATCCAGAGGAAAGAAGCTGAAATTCACCCCATAAAGGATGAAAACCATTATTAAGGATTTATAAAGCCATTCCTCTGTACCTGTTTAGAGTGCAGGGAGGCTAGACAGGACCATGACTCACCTATCAGACGACTGGACCGTCTCACTATCTGATTCAGTGAGCAGAGGAGAAATCGATAAACAGAAGTCTTACAAAAGTCCCTTTACTCTCTACATGTTTAGAAATCAGATTACCGTATTTTTCGGACCATAAGCCGCACCGGATTATAAGGCGCACTGTTGATCAACGGGTCTGTTTCTAACCATCGGGAACCCTCCCGTTAACTTTTATCAGTGGAAAAAAGTTAGCATTCATCCTCCAGCTTCACTGTGTTTAGGTTATGCTAACATAGCTGTGTCGCTAGTGATGACGTAGCACATCATTATATACCAGCTAGTCCAACTTCAGTAACCCTACAAATGTCACTGCTGTTTAGTTTTCTGTCTTCATTTATGTTGGAAGTGATAGCAGAGCTGTACGTTTTAATCTTTCCAGAAATCTCTCAGTCAGAACATGGTATATCATGTTTAGGTGGAAACTAGCGAGCTAACGTCCTGCTAACTTCTAACTCCGTTACTAATAAATTCTGTTTTCATGGATGCCTGGATGTTAAACTTAATTGTTACACCTGGTAATGCAGCAACGCTGATCATTTTATTAAAGATGAAAGAATTTAGACAGTTTTTAACTGTCAGTGATGCCGCAATGTTCGTTTGACTTTGGGACCTGAAGCGGACAGAGTTTTGGACCCAGATTACTCCGCCAGGCTCCTGACTATGGTAGCCGTAATGCTCCAACAATCCATCAAGCGGTGCGGCTTCGTAGCTTACCAAAGTCGTACTAAAATGTTTTTTGACAGATTTTTGAGCGCCGTGTACCACATAAAATCGGTTCGAGGTCAGTAAGCACAACCAGAATTCATACATCAGGCACACCGGATTATAAGGCGCACTGACGATTTTTGA
>VUQG01014212.1:615-14144 GCA_015106755.1 Etia nguti | reverse complement strand
GGCACACAGAAAGGCACTTCAGAGGGTCATTAATATGGCCCCAAAAATAATTGGACATCCTCTTCCCTCCCCGAAGGACCTGTACAGCACGCGCTGTCTCAACAGGGCACGCAAGGACACTTTTTACAACAGGGCAACAGCCCTAATCAAACCTAAACAGCTGACCTGATTGGCTACTTCCCTGGACTGTTTTGGGGGGTTAACAACAACAATAATAATAATAATAATAATATTTATAAAAAAAACAAGGTGCAATATAAAAATTAATGTGCAATAATAACAGTGTGCAATATACATACCCTTATTCTTCATTTTATTACTAAGTGAAGTTACTGTGTTGTGTCGTGTTGTGTTGTATGTAGTGCCGATGTGGGACAGTTTTTCCAATTTCATTGTACTATTGTACTATGTATGACTGTGCAATGACAATAAAATCTTATCTTATCTTATCTTATCTTATCTTATCTTATCTTATCTTATCTTATCTTATCGTCAAACCGTTTTAAAGTGCATTACCTCTACCTTTGTCCGTAGTAGCATTTTCAATCCTATCAGGCACCTGTTTAGAAAATGTCTTGAGGCAAATTTTCTCCCCCTTTGTGCCTATTTAAAACATGTAAACTCTTTATTAACAATTGCAAAAAATAATAACCTGGCCTTGTCTGGAATTTGGCCACATGTAGAAGACAATAAGGCGTAGTCTCTATCAGACCAGTTGTCGCTTCTAGAAATAATCCCCTTGGATGAAGTGTGGGCTGGTGTCAGCGCAATGTTCTGACAGTTTTGGTGTTCTTTTGGTTTCCTGCCAGTTCTCGTGATCATTGCTGAGATCTCCAGACAGTGGCTTATAACTCTTCACGTGTCAGCTCAAGATAATTTCTAACAGGCTTTGTACGAGTGAGCTGCTGTGGTTCAGTGTGTTCAATGATTCCGACTTTCATGCACTAATAGTCCATGTAGAACTGTAGTTCCCAAGGGTGACTTCATTTGCAATGGTCTGCATACTTAATTATGCAGACAATGGACAGTCCTTTCCTCTGCCTGCCTCCACTCAGATAACACTCCCCTGCATTGCACCTTCTCTCTGAGGACTTCAGTCAGAGACAAGACAAATACAGTATAACCAAATACAATACAATACAAATACAGTATAATGGGAGTATAACTGCAGTCAGATGTGACACATGACAGATGAAGATGTAGTGTGTTTGCAATCGCTTCTGTTGATGATGTTTAATCTTTAAAAGGATCAACAAGGAAGAGTCAGTCAGACCAGGTCTCTAGAGAGAGCGAGGAAGAAATGAACCACAACATCATACATTGTGCTGTTATTTAATATATAAACAGCGTGCTTTGAAGTACAGCCTAGAAGTGACACCAAGCGCTCTAAAATGCAACTGCTCCAGTAACAGACAAGATAAACTAGTAAGGGAGCCTCCTGTCTCAAGTTCATGTCATTTAAATAAGCAGCTATGGAATCAGTTGTTTTTGTATGTTTTCAACATGTCATCAATAAAAGACATCCAGTTGTAGCATGTCAGTAAGTTTTATTATCTTCAGTCATCTTTTAAAATAAGAGTTATAGCCCATCCAGACCCAAAAGGATAAAAGCCTGTCTCAGTTCAGAGTCATTGCTGCATAACCTGTGCTGCATAAAATCTTGGTATAGACTGGCAGAAGCAATAGAAAAAGCACAAAGCTGAGTCACTCTTTGCAGCAAAAATTATCTGTGAAGGGCCGTGACATATCACTCAAGATATTACATCTTAACTGCAGTTTTTTTCCAGTGTTCTCTGTGTGTGTGTGTGTGTGTGTGTGTGTGTTCAGATAAGATTAGATCTAGATGGTGGAATCAGTAGCTAGACACATAAATCCATATGCATGCCTGCAGCGTTTAAATCTGAAATTACCTTCAGTAATGTGACACTTACTGAATTCTCCAAATGCCATGATGATTTCAATCCCCTTACAGTGTTGTCTGAACCAGTACCGTCTTTTGCTTAGCTCAGGCCATTGAGCAGCGGCTGATGAAGATTGACCATACAGCCATCCACCCACACCTGCTGGACATGAAGATCGGTCAGGGGAAGTACGAGCAGGGGTTCTTCCCCAAACTGCAGACCGAAGTGCTCAACACAGGACCAAGCAATAACAAGTAAGTCAGCCTCCACTCGTGGATGGAATTCACAGGCGACACCAGAACCTTAAAGATTTATTACCAAGTCATATAAGGCTGTCTTTGTCAGAATACTCCAGTATAGTTTGAATGTAGGTTCAACAGAGATTGGTTAGATCAGGTTACACAGATGTAACTGAAAGCCCACTGGAAAACCTCTATTGACTACAAGAAGGAGGAGCTAGATGTGCACAGATCCTATTTCCTTTTCTCCATTTTAGGACTCATTCGTGTGGCACTCCATAATCAATGGTACATAACAAATAAAACTTCAAAAATGTTGACAAATCTGTTTGCACTGCTGAAGAATCTTTATAGTATAGTTAAATAGGATTTTCTTTAAAGCTACTCGTCAATGTTAAAATACAGTTCAAACCAACGAGGAAGTAAAAAATAAAAAACAGTTGTGAATTAATTGCTTTACTGCTAAAGCCAAATCTTTTTGTTACTTTAAGGTCAAGTCTTAAAGTAACTTTATCAAACTGATGGACTTTCTTCTCCCTTCTGTTTGACTCACAGGAGCACATACTGCCAAATAGTTACATTTAAAGGTTACACAATATATTCACAGTGTGTTTGGTCTGCAGGTGGTGTCACAAGGCAACAACAGCTCAGTGCAGAAAAGATCGCCACAGACAACAAACGGAACATCTAACCCTTGATAATGACCTGAAAGAGGTGAAAAACCATCCTTCTGACTGCTCCCTGTTCTCCACTGTTCTCTAACTCTCTCGTCTTTATTTTTTGCTTAAGTGTGTCGTTATTGTTTTGTTATGTTATGTAACTAAATTTATGTTTCCTTCTGTTTGAGCTTTCTTTGTTTGGTTTATGTTATGTTTATGCACATGCTACCTTCACTGTCTTCTTATTTTCCATTCTTTTGCCTCTGTCGTCTTCTATCTGGCTGTGTGTCCTTTTCCGGTCCATCTGGGGTCGGGTTGTACCGCTCTTCTTCCTTGAGCAGGTGGAGGGCTGTCTGGTCCTACAGAATTCCATGGCATTTTGGGAGTGGGACAATGCATCCCCTCCTCCTGTCAAACCACCTAAAAAATCTGCTTCTGCTTCCTGCCTGGTATGTGCAGGAGATGCTTGTGTTTTGGATTCCCTCTCATAGCCTCCACCCTCACTTCCACCTGCTTTTCCGAGGTTCCCACATTCTCTAAGGCACAATTCCTTGCAGAATAGTTAAAAAAACATACAAATTCTAAAGGAAAAGAAGAATAAAACAAGAAAAATAACATCTTTTTGCATATCTGAGGGGTTGTTAGGCTTGGTGAGCTGCAGAATTTAGTGTACACTTGCAGAGGCCTTAGGCATATCAAAGTGACATCTTCTAATTCTTTATTTTGTCTGTGCAAAAGTCAAAAATCCAGAGAGATTGAATTTTAAGGTACCGCCAATAATTTCTTAGATCATTTAAGAGAAAAAAAAAGTTGCACTCATATGTAATTGCGTCTTTCAACAAATTGATATTCTCATAAACTTAGAGTGAATCCATCAAAAATACATAGGAGCTGGCACCAAATTATGGAAACCACCATGTTACCCTGCCGTCTTGAACACAGCGGTCGAGATTTACCTAAATGCATGTTATCGTTTTATGTATGTGCATGGATGTATGTCCTCCTCTTCTTTCTTACCTGAAGCCTCTTCTCCTGAACTGAAGTCAGGGGAATAACACAAAAACGTGCATAAACCAGCTTATTTTTTCTTCATATTGTTTCAATTAGTCATTGTGAGTAGATTATGAAATGCGACCCTCCCGTATCCAGACAGCTGACAGCCAACATTTTACCAGTATACCAATGTTAGGCTTCAGTGTCATAAAAATTCCCATCAGTTTCACTGATGCCAACTAACAGCAGCTAACAATGGCAAAAACAGCAGCGCTTACCAATAGAAAGGTTTACGATATCTTCAAAAACCTGCCTCAGTATCGCTGTCAACGGACAGACTTGAGCTGCACCGACTCATCAACGCATATCAGACTCTTCCACAAACTTGTACAGCCTCCTTCAGGGTAAATAGACATGGAGACGTATTGAACTGTACACTGTACACTGTACCTTTAATTTGAAAAAAAGAAAGACATCAAATACATCATTGACAGTATTTCCAGCGAAAGCCCATGTCATCTTCTGTTTTGAACACTTTAAATGTGAAAACGCAGCAGTGGGAAATCTTCTGTTTGCAAAAACAGTAATGTACAAAGAGCATGGATTTTTTTTTCTCATTTCAGCGAAGCACTCAGAGCTATAGCTCTTTATAGGAAAAAAATTTGAAATTGGGATGCTATGTTTCAGAGGGAGTGATACTTCCTGTCAACACACCCTTTCTTTCAGGATTCTTCTGATTTTTACTCCCCTCCTGTGTCACACTCTTTAACTTAACTCACTCAAGTTCCTTGAAGTGTCTCACGTTAACAAAATTACCATTAATAGTCACAGAACTACTAGAACAGGTTATTAACAGTGTATAAGGGAGGCACGTATTTTTGACATTGTGCAAGGAGTGAGGATGCTTACCTCAACCTCTAATATGTGTTCATTGCAAACATTCATACAGAAGAATTACACTTTCAGTGCCTGTTATTTAAATCCCAATAAATATCTTTGTCTGCGCTTCAGAAGTACATGCAGGAGGCCCGCAGCCTTGGGAAGAATCTGCGACAGCCTAAACTCTCTGACCTGTCGCCTGCCGTGATTGCCCAGACCAACTGGAAGTTTGTGGAAGGGTTGCTCAAGGAGTGTCGAATGAAGGTCCAACATAGAACCCCAGCATGCTGCACTTAGAAATGACCCATAATTCATGATTCTCTGTCCTTCAAATTACAAATGTTATTACTGAAAACTGTACAGATATATATATATATATATATATGCACATACATACATATACACACACAGACATACATATATATACGTACATATATATAGATATAGATATATATATATCTATATATATGTGCATATATATATGTGTGTATATATATATATATACGTGTGTGTGTGTATATATATGTATACACACATACATATATATATGTGTGTGTGTGTGTGTGTGTATATATATCTATATGTATATGTATATATATATATACATATATATATATACACACACACATACAGTTTATACTTCTCAGTTCATGTCCATGCAAATCTAATGTATTCATATGTGTTATTCTTTTAAACTTAATTATTGACATTTTGCATAAGCGTTTCCAGTTCATTACAAACTTTGTAATGTTTGTTTTAATCAGCTATCATGACCGTGGTATTAAATTGCTGCTTATTACACGGAAACTGCCATGGGTGTTTCCTGGTAGCCATTAATATTCTTTAATTGTGTTTTAAAGGGTTTTTACCTGGTTATTAATATGTTATTAAACAGAAACAGGCAGTTTTGCCCTTTGCAGCTCTGTTTCCTGTTTATAACACAGAAACTACCATGGTAAATGAGTGGTAATAACTTTGAAATTACCACATTATTACGTTCTTTTTTCCCCCTTGTTACCCTACTATTACCCCTTGTAATATGTAATAGAAAGTGCTATCGAAAAACAGTCTATAGGCACTCCAAGGCCATTGATACAAAACATTTGAAAATATCAAAAATGACTCCCATAATGTTCAACGAAGAACTGCAATGTGTCTTATAGAGTACCTCCTCACCCATACACATTAAAAGTTCCTCAACTATAATACAAATTCTCCACAATACAAAGCAAGGCCTTCAGTAGGAGATCTTTTACTCCAGTTTGGCCATTTAGCCATCATAAGAAATGATAAAGAGGCAAGTCCATCCACAGAATGCAGTGACTTTTAACATAACTGGGGGATAAGTTACATGGATATGTCATATGCCCTAGATTTTAAGTATCTAAAATCAAAGTCACATGTTCATAATATATCACTGTGATTCTTCTAATTGTATGTGGGTGTGTAGACCAAGCGTATGCTGGTGGAGAAGATGGGCCACGAGGCTGTGGAGCTGGGTCATGGTGAGGCTAGCATCACTGGATTAGAGGAGAACACTCTGATTGCCAGTCTGTGTGACCTGCTAGAGAGAATCTGGAGCCATGGGCTGCAGGTCAAACAGGTCAGCGCGCATGCACGCACGCACACAAGCACGTGCACGCACGCACCCACACACACACAGAAATAAAGATATATACAGTGCTGCACAAATGTTAGTCTTCTTCAACACGCTATAGACAGTGGATGTTGAGGTTCTTCCCTCTGTGTCTGTGTGTATAATGTGACTCCTCATCCATCGGTGCAATAACTGCTGTTATGTGTGTAATTTCTGTCTTCGGCTCTCTGACATGCTAATTGTGATGTTTTAGGGGAAGTCTGCCCTGTGGTCTCACCTGCTGCACTATCAGGCCCGGGAGGAGATGCTGGCGCAGCAGGCTGACTCACCAGGTAACATACACTTAGACACATGCAACTCGAAAGCCCCAGTCACATGTTTAAGCGTCAACAAAAAATTCATCTCTCCTTGTAGTGCGTCATATTCTTGAGAGGAGGAAGTCTGATAGTTCCATAGCGATGCCTTCTCTGCGTGTCTCTCTCATTCAGGATATGAGGTATGATCTTGTTGTCATAAATCCTTTGCACTGTCCAAGCCTCTTCTACAACAGGTAGACTACAATACCACTGTTTAGTTGTTCCTGTTAGTATTAAACATTGTATTATTTACAGTATACTCGCTGCACATACTGTAAACAAGTAGTTTATGACAGGGACACGTTGTATGTCCGTGTTGGTGAAATGCATCTGTGAAAATGTATAAAATCAGTAACTGAAGTTAAAGTAAATATCAAGTAAATGCCAGGAGTTAATCACTCAATATATTTTTGCTTCATCTTAAAACCATGGCATTATTCTTTTTCTTTGTCTGTCCCAGGCATATCCAGAGTATGTCAGAGATTAAGACGGATGTTGGCCGAGCCAGAGCCTGGATTCGCCTGTCCCTGGAAAAGAAACTGCTCTCTCAGCATCTCAAACAGTTGCTGTCGCGACAAGCCTTAACCAAGTAAGCATTTTGGTGGCTGAATCCCACCTCTATCTTTAGATGATGTGCATTATTAAACATAAATTTTGCAGTCTTTTTCACAGTTAATGTATGCATACAGTTAAAACACATGACACAAAGTTGTACACAGTGCAGTCAGTTATGTATTTGATCATGTAAGCCAATCATATCACATATCACCGTTTTATGTAACGTGGGAGAAAGTGGCTCTTTTTTGTGTGGCTTGATCATGCCACAGGGGGCAGCAGTGAGCACATTTAAGATGTAGTCAGAACACCCTGAGCCACAACAATGCAGCACTGGGAGTATTTTTCTGCTGTATTCATTTACGTAAGGTAAAAGACCGTAAAGGTCTATCTGGCTGAATGACATTCCCACTTGTAATAAAGAGTTCCACACATCCATTTCTGAGTGAAGTATAACTGTAGGCTTCCCTGCACTCCTCCATTTTGCCCTTTCAAACAAAACAAGCATTTCAGGTCACTGCTAGTTTCATGGTAGGGCTCTCAAATTGTTAGTCTAGATAAATAACTTTTTATTTTGTTATTTAGTTATCAAGGGTGCAAAAAACTGTCAAGCTAAAAAGACTTTTGACAGTGGATTTTGAGGAGGAGAGGAGATGTGATGTATTTTGCTGTATCTGAACCTGACTTGACTGACTGCCACAGGAAGCTGTACAAACGTTACGCCTTCCTGCGCTGTGAGGAGGAGAAGGAGCAGTTCCTCTTCCATTTGCTCTCTCTCAATGCTGTTGACTACTTCTGCTTTACCAGTGTCTTCACCACCATCAGTGAGTTTTCCATCAGCTACACATAACCTCTGACCTCTGGCCACCCACAGCAATCCTTTTCTTGAACAAAAGAAACGTTTTAAGACGAGAAGCTTTAGGTGATTGGAAACAGCATATAGTGAAATAGAATTTTACATTTAAATATGTCACACATCAATGTGTATTTTTATGAACTTGTATATATACTCACACATATAAATGTGTATTGGAACTGAAATTGTGTGTCAGCAGCATTTCTACGAAAAGAGGTCATCTGTGTTGTTTATAATGGCATGACATAACGTCAAACTGCTGAGTAAAGCTCTGCAGTCCTCCTGCACCACCTACTCAAGCCTTACAGTACCTAAATGTCAGTTACATTTATCCATAGAGCTATGGATCAATAGCTGCAATTAGTATAAATTTACCGTGTAAGGCTTTTTTTTGTCTTTTGGCAGTGATCCCATACCGAGTCGTCGTCATCCCCATCAAGAAGCTGAGCAACGCTATGACTACGTCCAACCCCTGGGTGTGTGTCTCAGGGGAACTGGGAGATTCAGGCATCATGCAGATCCCCAAGAATGTATTAGAAATGACTTTTGACGTGAGTAGTGTGACCTTTGACCTCTCACAAGTTGATCATGCTGTCAGCCATGCTGATGTTGTGTGCAGGCATTAAGTTTATGTTTTCTGTGTTTTCTATGTTTCACTCCTTGTCACTGTTTGTCAAACATCACATGGTGCACTCCAGCTTATTTAAAGGCACAGTAATCAAAATCAATGTTTCTTAAAGGTACTGTAGGTACACGTTGCCGGTGTTTAAAGAGAATATTTCATTCCAGAAGTCTTGAGAGAAGGCTCCAAAACATGAATTGATATGTAAAATACGTCTTGCCTTGGCTTCAGCATTTCTTGAATAGGAAATATTGGACTGGAGGAAGATTTTTTTGGAGAGTTAGTACCCGTAACTTCTGGAGAAAGTTCTCCTGTTCTGTGTCCATATTGCACGATCAAAGGAGTATCGCAGTTCTAAGAACTAAGGTTGGGTGAGTGGACGAACGTATCGACTATCGACGATAGGCTGAGCCTTTCGCCGATCGTTTTTACAAGAGACATTTATTTATTTATTTATCTGTCCATGAGTAAGTTTGCTTATAATGTTGGTTGAACCTAGTAGAGGCAGTCAATGGAAAAAAATAATAGTGCTGTTTTAACGGCACCGTCTTCCAGCTGCAAGCAAATGCGCCCTCCTCAGAGTGCACCCTAATGCAGCGATTCAGTTGCTCAAACTCATAACAGAAAGAAAGAAAGGCAGTAGCCTATGTTCAGAAAAAAACAGTCGGATGGTGGACACATACATGCTTATGCAAGTTAGTCGTGTTTGAGTCCTTTGCTCACACTTTACGTTTGCACAAGCGGCACACCGCTTTGGTTACATCCTTAGGTTTATCTCCAAATGTAGATTCTGTTCATCTGGACGTAGCGTTTTCAGTGGGAGAAACGTTTCGTCACTCATCCAAGTGACTTTTTCAGTCTCAGCTGACTGCAGGTTTCCCCAATCTTATAAACAGTACATTTGCATAATGACTGAAACTAGCACCACTGAAGGAACAATGGGCTGGGAGGTCAGTTCATTATGCAAATGTACTGTTTATAAGATTGGGGAAACCTGCAGTCAGCTGAGACTAAAGAAGTCACTTGGATGAGTGACAAAATGTTTCTCCCACTGAAAACGCTACGTCCAGATAAACAGAATCAACTTTTGGAAATTTACTTACCTGGATGATTGAGCATGCATCAAGACAAAATCTTTAGGTTTACTTCTTTCGTCTGGTTTAAAGCCAAAGAAATCCCAAATTGGCGACTTTATATATTTTTTGGCAACTAGTTCGTCCATGTTTGGACTTCTTCTGTGTTGTAAACGTGCAAATCAGTCCGTGCATGATTACATTGCTCCGCCCATCAAAAAGTCTGCACATACGCGAATATATCGCCCATCGTCGATTATTGGACTGATGATTGTCGGTTGGAAAATTTTTACATATCACCCAACTCTAATGCAGTGAACTCCAATATACAAACTCCATCTCTGTAGCAGTTTAATAGATATATATTTTATTTTAAAGTGTCAAAAAAATTCAGGTATAATATGATACCACCCATGCCTAGTTTGCATGCATGAGTGATGTTTTGGTTCTGTAGTCTACCTTTTTATTGTCCATTCTTTGTGTCTTAACATATGTTTCCATCTCCCTCAGTCTGCTTTCAGGCCTCACACGCACATCTCTGCCATATTCAAGGTTAGGCAAAGCCCTTGCTCCACAGCTCCATCTCCCTTTGAAATACTTGCTTTTCAGATTTCTGTGTTTGACTTGCTCAAAGTTGGTCCTTTATCCTGCCAGAATGTGCTGTGCACTTGAGTGAAGTGTGCTCTGTGTGTCTTTGCTGGATCTATTAGAAAAATATAATGAAGAAAATGTAAAAAACTAGTAAAAATAAAACATTTGTGCCCAAATAACTGTGAATTAATCAAAGACAGACAAATATATCATTTACCGTAATGAAAGAGAGTAGGATTTAATATTGCATTGATTAACTAGGTGCTCTGTGTCTGTGTTCAGTGTCAGAACCTGGGAAAGCTCACCACGGTGCAGCTGGGTCATGATAATGCCGGCCTCCTAGCTAAATGGTTGGTGGACTGTGTGATGGTGCGGAATGAGATCACAGGACACACCTACAGGTGAGTAGAGGACCTGTCTTTGATTTGTTCTGTTGTTGTTACATATTTAGCAAACTTCCCTCACATGCTTTTCTGTGCAGCCAAATTAGATTGTTGTAGAACTCACACTCTTATTGGTCTTAATGTTGTCTAACTACCATCCGATATACCGTTCTGTCATGAGTGTAACTGCTGGCACACACTGGTCACTTTAATAGTTTGCTGTTTCTCATCAGTTTTGATGAATTTAAAATGAAAATGAATATCTAAAAGTTTTTTTTTCTTGTTAGTTAGTTAAAAAAGGTATATTCATTCAGCATTATATTATAAAGAAATGATTGCTAAATTAACTGGAAAGTGTGGCTCACTGACAATATTGGAGGTAAATTTTATTTGTATAACCCAATATGAGAAAATATTAAATTTATAAATTGTTTTTTGCTCATAATGTCAAAAAGCAGACAAGAAAAGAAACAAAACACTGAAAATTACAACAAAATATAAAACATACAAAAGACAAAAAGAGAAGATCAGAGCAGAGACGTGTGGAGAAAGAGAACAAAGCCTAATACAAGCATAAGGGCGATATACTGATAAAAAAAACGTGTAAATTTCATCTGCATCTGCCTGTGTGTCTGAACCACATTTAGTATATCATCCTCTGATGCACACCAAGTACTAGTTAGTAGGAAACATCTGCGCGTTTCTTGACAGTAAGTCAAATATAAAATATTTCCACTGAAAATCAGAAGAACAAATAAAAAGATGTCAACAGATGTAGAGCATCGATGTGTAACCTCAGCACTTTGTTGACCATCAGGTTCCCATGCGGTCGATGGCTCGGTAAGGGTGTGGATGACGGTAGCCTGGAAAGGGTCCTAATTGGGGAATTAGTGTTGCCCAGCGCAGAGGATGATTCTGCAAGGGCCTGCCGTACACCCCCACTACAGCGTTCACCTTCCCAGGGCAGACGCATCAGCATCACATCACTCACCGGACGAGATACCAGTCAGTAACTGTCAGCGTTCTCACGCAAAAGGAAATTTCTAATAGTGATAATGAAATGTTTTCATTTCCTGGCAGGCTTTGCCACACCTTCTGATATTTGAAGTGCAGTATTTTAAATAGATTGTATCCACAGTAGGAACAAAAGATGGTCTGTGTGCAATTACTCAGTCATCCACTACCTCACTAAACACTTTCAGAAGGCTCTATAGATATTTTAATTATTTTAGATCTTTTATGTGCAATGAATCCCATAATATCATCAAAATAAGACTGCCAGTCTTCCATTAAATGCTTTTTAAAACCCCTTCTGCAGTAGTTGTTTGGAAACTTTAAGGCATAATAACTTCTATAATAATAATCTCTTTATTAAGCTGCCAGGAACTAAATTATATAGGTAGTTCTTAAAATGTGCGCTGAAAGTGGTTTAAAGCTCAGACTTCCATTGCAGCTCAAAAATGCACACGTTTCCAGGAAGGTTGGTAGCTACAGACATGTTAGCTGTACTACTTCAGGCGGTCAGAATTCAGAGGTCTTTAACAGTCTGTACTGATGCAGCTTTTTTTCCCCCCATTCTAGAGCTGAATTCAGCACAAATCCAAGAGGGGATTGGGGAGGCAGTGAACAATATAATCAAGCACTTCCACAAACCAGAGAAAGAGGTCAGTGACTTTCAGCACTCCGAAATCCTCTTTTATAGTGAGTACTTGCCTTATAGCTTAACTGCTGCTATGCTGTCTGTGAATTCTGAGTAGCCTGGGTTTCTGTTTTCCTATTTCCATCAGGGAGTGCATTCATTATGTTTCCATAAGTAAAGTTGTGCTTTGAACACTGAAAGTGTGAAAGAGTAGGAGATCTTTCAAGTCGTGTAGTCTAAAAGGAAACCAATCAGCAATTTCTGGTTTCCCATGGCACTTTCTCTGCAAAGGGCTGTAGTAATTTCTCTTCATTGACAATCTGTCACAGCACATTGTTGATTCAAATTTCAGAGGTACTCCAACTTCCATCGGAATAGCGTAAATGGCAGAAAGTGTTAAGCCACTTATGATAGGGTGGAGTGCCAAGTTACCTGCTCACACAAGCAAGCTTAGTTAGGTAGATACAGCAATAAACTGTACATCTGCTCACATATCTGCTAGTTAGTTCTAAGTAACAGACAAAGTAACAGAGTACACTTGCCAGATGTCAAATAAACTTCTTACATTGCATCAATATTTGCTCAGTGTTGTTCTGCTCATCTGCGTTTCGTGCGTTGACGCGTTGATGTGTATTGCACAGAGAGGCAGTCTGACTGTTCTGCTGTGTGGCGAGAATAGCTTGGTTGCAGCTCTGGAACAGTTCTTCCATCATGGCTTCAAATCTGCCAGGCTCTTCCAGAAGACTGTGTTTGTGTGGGACTTTGTGGGTGAGTGTGAAGAGACAGCACACTCTACTGCTGATGAGGAAAACTGTTCAGTCTGGCCCATGGCAGAAAATCAAGGGCTAGTACACTGTGTTACAATGTGTACTGTTTTTACTGGATTAAAGAAAAAAATTGTAATACCTTCTTATTGATGTGTCATAGTTTTATATATGTTTGTAGAGGACTATACAGCATTTACAATTTTTTGTGTAATTTGAGTGGGCTTTCAAAGGAATTTGTAACATAGCCTTCAGCCCAGTGTTCTCAGTTTGTTGAGCTGTTACACAGCAGTGTAAGGAAGCAGAGAGGCAAGGCAAGTTTATTTATATAGCACAATTCAACAGCAAGGTGATTCAAAGTGCTTTACAGAAACATTAAAAAACAAAAACAAATAAAAAGCATGACTTAAAATGGAAAAAAA
>VUQG01014207.1:729-10865 GCA_015106755.1 Etia nguti | reverse complement strand
ATTTATTTATTCCCCCCCCCCCCCCCCCCCCAAAAAAAAAAAAAAATTGAAAAAAATAAAAAAACACATAAATACTGTGTAGGTATGAAACTGAGATAAACCAACTTAAGAGCACGTCTCCAGATACAAAATAAGCTTGAGCCAAACAAATTTCCTCTCACTCGAAACCTAGAATTCGACCCCAAACAGGGTGATTCCAGGGTGCAAGTGAGCTCAGTATACTCATGTGAACACCTATAGTGTGAATTACTTTTTTACAGTGAGGAACCGAACTGTGGTGTTGACAGAGCTGAAATAGAGTGTAGAGAAGGCCTTATACTGTAGTCTCAACATTATTTATGCATTCCAGTTCTTTCACTGGGGGAGGAATATCTTCTCACATGTAAAGGCACATGTCATATGATGCAGTTTTATGTATGATCATTATACATAAGACTAAGGCTATGTAACTCTAAAAGGTGAAGTATTGACCTGCTTGTCATTTGCTTTTTAGTATTTAACATATCTATAAATTGGATTGATAGCATGTGTGTGTGTGTGTGCGTGCGTGTGTGTGTGCGTGTGTTTGTGTGCGTGTGTGTGTGTGTGATACATTGATGATGAGCTATAATTGGATAGAGTGTTTGATTTGTGGTGGCTGGGTGTTTCAGAGGAAGTCCCTTTCATCTTTTCATCACTCATCTAGCACATCTCTCTCCTCTTATATTGTCTGTCACTCTTTTGTTTTTCTTTCACTTTCTTTCTCCCCTTTCTATCACCCCCTTCACTCTCTCCCATCTCTCTCTCTCTCTCTCGCTGTCCTTTATGCTCTTTCTCTCTTCTTCCTTCTTCTCCCTCTCATTCACTCCTCTCCTCATTCCCCCACCTCCATCTCTCTCGTTCTCTCTCTCTTGCTCAGCTTGCCTATGTGGGCGCGATCCTGTCAAAACCTACTGTGTGTTTGTGTGTGTTTATGCGTGTGTGTTTGAACAAATGTGTCAGCATGCCTTTTTGCTTTACGTGTGCATCTGTGTATTTGTGTTTGTTCTGTTTGCGGTGCATGTGCAGTTTGATTTTGGTGATCTTTGCGTTTGTTCTCTGTAAGTATGTCAGCGTGCATTTATTCTCAGGTTTGGTTTGTCTGTCGGTGCTTATTATATGTACGTCTGTGGGTGAGTGTACATATTTATAGGAAAAGAAGATGAGGAAAAAAAATCTATATCTGCACTTTTTCCTTTTTCAGTTTCCCTAGTCCACCTGATTTAAAAAAATTATAATCAAAAACTTATTTTCCCAAAAATATATATTTTTTATCTTTATCTGGGAAAGAGGGGAAAGGAAATTAAAGGTGGCTTTTCTGATCAGTTTTTCTCTCAAAGCTTTGATTTCACCACACGTAATCAGTGGATTCTTACATGCTTGTGCTTACTGACACACACGGATGAATACACAAAAACAGCTTTAAGATTTTCTTAGCTGCAGGTTCAGCTTTTCAAACAGAGACAAGTCAAGAGTGTGCCATCAAGTGCTTCTCACCCCACTCCCAACTGTTCCCTCCTCCTCCTCACTGTGGTGGAAAACTTTCTAAGAAGCACTTTTCACTTGGCATAAGAGTGCTTTGCCCTTAAAAGAAAGCTTTGTAGGAATTGTATTATTTTTTGTGTGTGTGTGGTTTTTAACAGTGTCTCCTGTGTTTCAAAACACCCTTTTCCAACCTGCACAGCCCTAAAAATTACAGGAGAGCTATACCCAATGGGGACATATCATGCACATTTGCAGGCCTATTTTCTTTTAGAGCTTTCGCTGCATATCTTTAAAAAATCTTGTCCATAATGAAGCTCTTCGGTTCGACATCTGTCTGAAACAGGTTGGTTTAAGTACAGCCTCTTAACTCCTTCTGCTCTTAAAGTCACTGTGTTAAGACCAAGCTGCGTCTTCTATGTACAAAATGCAACTAAAATGGATCATTTTGGGGGCATTTTAACATCACACTGTGCCTGGGTGATGAGGATAAAGTGAATTGTTGTATTTCAGATTTCTCACAGCTGTCCTATATCCTGAAAACCCAAGGTGGTTCTTTTCAGCCTTACAGCTTTGCAGCTGTTACTGGTTAAATTTTCAATTTCTGTATTTTTTTCTTTCCCTGTGGTGTAAAACACATGGAAATAAATAAACACATAAAGAAATAAATAATAATGAAATAAATAATAAGTAATCATAACAAAAGTACTTGGTGTTTAAAGGCTGGAGCTTTCTCTTTTCTGAATAGCCAGTGCATGGAAGCTGCTCCTCATAAGACTTCCATTAGTTATGAAAAAACAACTATGGTATTTGATTTATTATTCTTGTTTTTACTTGAAATGTCAAATTAAATAAATACTTTATAGTAAAAACCTAATGTGAAATATACAATGTTCTGCTCTCAGCTGCCATCTTTAATAAGGACTCCAGTTGTTCAAACATATCTGCCTGTCAGTATCACTCAGCGTAGGCACATACATGCAGCTGGCAAACCAGACCAGATGTGATGAGGGAACTCCAAACTCCAAGAATACAAAAAAAAAAAAAAATCAGACCATTATACCTTAACTCTTAATTCTGGATTATTTCATAAATCCTGCTTATCGAGACAGTATCCTAGGGTTTAGTGTTCCATTCATGCTGGACTTCAGTTTGTCAGCAACATGTGTGATAGTAAAACTGCTCCTCTATGCCAACTGTAGTAATATTTTAGATAATAAATGCTGGAAAACTAGGAAATGCCTGAGGGGTATATTATTTAGTTTCTTTTTTATAGGAACAAGTTTACAGTGCCCATCCCTAGTTGAGCTATTATAAGAGTGTGACTGGAAAATGGGGCTGTGTAACATGTGGTTAATGTTGGTAAAGGCTTATTTTGATTAGAATGATAATCTTTTACTGGACTTAATTAAATAGTTTAAGGTAAGTAAGTCAATCATTTCAAATTTAACAACAGAAGGGTGGGAAAAAAGAAAAAAAAACAAAAAAACGCTTCAGTATAATATGCAGAATGCTTAATAATAAAACTACTTATCAACTGAAAATGAAACAAAAGATGAAAATAATAGAACACAAGCCTAAAACATTCATATTCAGAGTTCAGTAAAAAGTAGTGTGGAAATAGTGTTGATACTGTAGTGGTAAAACACTACATATAGTCAAAGAGAGACAGAGAGGGAGAGAGCGAACCAGTAACCATGTGTCGCTAACTTTTCCACCATTCCTCTGTCAGTTGCGATTGGTTGCTGGAGGATGATGGCAGTTGCTGGGAAAATTTGTTGCTAAAGCTTCAGTCACTTAGGCCTACAGACTGCTCACTGACCCCCTGTCAACCACCTGTTGCTAGAGAAAAATGTGTATTTCCCAGGCAGTTTTCAAAAAACTAATTGTGTTTGCTTTGCTTGCGAGCTTATTGCTGTGGTAATAGTTTGAATGGAAGTGATGGAGTTGTCTACAGACACTATCCAGCTACTCTTGAAGTTGAAGTTAAACCAGTGGTTCTTAACCTGGGTTCGATCGAACCCTAGGGGTTCGGTGAGTCAGTCTCAGGGGTTCGGCAGAGCCTCCGCCGTGACATGCACGGTTCATTTTGTGCACCAGTAAAAAACATATCTATGTCTTGAATTTGAAAAAAATCATATTTTATTTTTCACTAAAGAGGGGTTAAGTGAATGCGCATATGAAACTGGTGGGGTTCGGTACCTCCAACAAGGTTAAGAACCACTGAGTTAAACCTTTATCAAACTGTACTACCAATCTGCAAGTAGTTAGCGAGTATTTGCAGACAAAAATGAAAAACTACAGGCAATCGTGGCAATCTTCTAAACCAGGAGCAACACTTTCTTTGCAACCAATTTGCAACCTCCTGGAAGAGGGAATATACATGTTTTCCTTCGTGTGTGTGTGTGTGTGTTGCAATAAAATGCAATCTAGCACAGCACCATCACTAGCATCATGGCCATATTATATAACAGAATAGATAATTAAGACACTTAAACAAAAGTTGTGTAATCAGAATAAAGCTAAGCCAAGTGAAGTAGCTTTCTTTACTCAGCACTTACATTCTTTTGGTCTTTTTTTCGGATTACTCCCCATGTTATTTTACTCCTTACATACAATGCAATGATTTAATTTGCCTAATTCAAACAATGTTAAGTGTGCAGACCAATTTGGGGTAAACAGGGAAAAATGATCCATCCTTTTATCCATCATGGTCATACAGAAAAAGCGATCAGGGGGCCAAAGGGAGAAAATCTGGTGGGATATGATATTAATCCAGTGGCAATACAGAAGCTACTTCAGCTACAATCTTTAGGCTAATTTTTAAGAGTATTCAAGACTGCTACACCCGCTACACATAGCCTCATCCAGAAGATAGGTTGTTTGGAAAGCTCAGGTTGTGCTCTTTTGAACTGCTACAAAAAATGGATGTGGTTACTAGTGAATATTCTAAAGTACATCCTGAAATTATAATTACTTAGCTCTCCTCCATGTCCTTTCCTTCCCTGGCTGAATAAGTGGCTGAGCTCTTACATTAAAGCGTGCAGTGAGAGGATTCATTTCGCAAACAAAAAACCTCGTGACCTTCTCTCCACCTCTCACCATGCCTTCCTCTGTCACTGCACCATTCAGACTCTCATCCCTCCTTCTCCTCTTCTGCTCTCATCTGGCTCTTATTCTGTCTATTTGTCTCACTCTCTTCCTTTTTTTCGTGCTCTTGGATAATGTCACCTAAGCGGCCATGAATCAGTTATCTCTGTTTTACTCAACTCTCAGTGACCACTCATTTTACTGAATGTGTTTGTGTATGCAGTATATATGTTTTCATGTATGTTAACATATTGCACATGTTGAATGAACTTCTAATTTGAGCAAAGAAACTGACAGACTGCTTTCTAAAGGAAAATGTGAAGCTAAAAGTAGATATATATGCTGCATCATTTTGTTTTTAATGCCACAGAAATTATTTTAGTAAAATGTGTTTAACTTAACAGGACAAAGGTATATTTAGGAAATATTTATATAAAAATTATCCAAAAGAAGTGAGTTTGGATTGTAAATGATAGGCACACAGCCAGAAATACTCAGAAATCATAATAAACATAATCCTGCCAGTCTTACACGCTAAATGGACAAAAGTACTGAGCCACCTGCACATTACATGTATAGCAGCTGTTCGGCAATGGAAACACTTAGCATGAAGCTCCCAGTGCACAGTTTTTGTGCGGATGTTAATGCCAGAGAGGGTTTGGACCTCTGCAGTTACTGAGACAGCAGAGCACTGGGAACTTACACACTATGAGCTGCAGCATTTTCTGTAAATTCAAATACTTTGTCACTGTCTTTCTAATGCTTTCACTTTGCAATAATACCATTTACTACCTGTCTTGTTGCAACGATAGCATCCTGTTACAGTACCCCGCTCAAGCCCTTGAGAGCCATTCTTTCACAAATGTTTGTAAAAGCAGACTGTGTGACTAGGTTCTTCATTTTCAGCTGAGGCAATGGGACTGAAAAGACCTGAATTTAAGGGTTAAAACATGTGGTGCAATACTTTTATCCATACTGTGTATGCACATTTAACATGTAACAATAAATAAATAAAGGGTCCAAAACAGTGACAGAGAATGGAAAGAGAAATAGGCAAATACTGAGACAGAATAAGGGTAAAAAAAGCCTTTTTTTTCTAGAGAATATAGAGATGAGAAGGATGGCCACTTGTGAAAGATAAGAAGTGACAAAGATATTGTTAAACAGTGGCAAAAAAGGAAAGGAAAAGAGAGTGAGACCTTAAAATTAATATTTATTTTATAAGGAGAAAAAAGTGAGGGGGAGACAGGAGGTGCAGAAGGGCCTCCATGAACAATGTGACACACAGAAATTGGAATGGATCCAATTATATGGGATTGAGTGTGGGTTTATCAAATCAAGCAACTGATTTAGATAAGTGTTGAAGTGGTGGTTTTCACTTAGGAGAGGGTGGGTGGTTAGGAGTCAATACAGAGAGCGAAAACTGTGAAAGGTGGAAAGGAGAGGAATAAGAGTGAATACCATAAGAGGAGCTAAAGCCATGCATAAACTACACCATTCTGACTTTAGAACTGAAGGATTTCTTTTAATATGTTTGTTACTTTCTGAAACTTGCAATCACAATAATTTTTTTTAAAAACACATACGTTTCTGACAATATCAGAAGAATTGTGTTCCTGTGCAAGAATCAATCATTTCCCATGGTTGCCGTTTTCCATCCCTTTCTGCTTTAGGTTAAGGAGAGAGTGCTCACATGCCAATTTCTGGACATCACACAGACAGCACAAGGGAACTAGCAGGCTGACAAAAAAGAGCTTAATTAGATCTTAACTTTATTAGAGATTCTCACATGGAGCATTTTGCTGCCCAGGCTATTGCATAAGTTGCATAAGTTCTGTATTTTAGATGAGTCAATTACATGTAATTTCTTTAAAAAAAACATAGGATGAAAGCCCTACAAGGATATGCCAGCATGAGGAAATAAAGAGAACTGGTAAATTAATCCGTGAAACTAACATAAATGACAGATGGGAAGTAGAAATGAAGCAGCATCATTTACAAAGATTATGGATGTGTTGCTGGTATGATTTGATTATGTAATCCTATTGCACTACACTTAAATTTGCATAAAAGCAATTCAAGAAAACACGGCACTGATTCACTATTTCTCTATTGCCAGCTGTTCAAAATGTTGCTAAAATTTTTCCACAATCTTGGATGGCAACATGACAAAACTCAGCAAGGAGGTGAGAGCCAGGAAGGGAATGAGAAGCAGTAACCGAGAAGTGAAGTGGGAGGTAATTCTGTATAAATTTGCTCTTGTGGAAAAAAGAGAGCTCCTTCAAGAAAAAAAGAGAGGGAATAGAGAAACTGATTAAACCCATTTTAGAGCTAACGACAGCATGACAAAGAATCTGTCTGAGAAATACAAGAACCTAACACAAGAAACTAGTCACAGCAAGATCATTTATACTGATCTGTGGAGAAAAAGTGGAAAAGTTGGGAAATAGTATGTAATGAATAAAGGTGATGATTTCTTCAGAGAAACCGATGTTGTTCCTGAACAACATTTCTATTATTTAAAAAATCCTCAATGTTTACTGTCAGTTTTAACTTAAACTGTTATTACTTTGCATGCACAGTGTGGACTGTCTGCTCTTGAGTGTTACTGTTACAATGTAATGTTCCTACACATTAGTGAAAATATCATTACATTGCCAAAAAGTGCTACTTTTGGTTATTGTTTTCAGTTGCAAAGCAACAAGAAAGGTATTGTAAGTCTCCCAAGCTTTACAAGTAAAAAAAAAAAAAAGATAAATGTAGGATCATGCTGAAGAGTGAACACAAATTCTTAAAAACCCACGGATGTGTTCTTGTCACTTCTCTCCTAAAGCACTTGTTGCCTTTTTTCAAATACAGCTCACAGCTTACAGGTGCCAGAAATTATAAACTAAACCTATATATACTTGTAAACACTAAAATCAAATGGTGTACCTACTGTTTTCTCTCACAAGAAAATACAATAACCTTAGCTAGTGAGTGAAATATGCTCTAAAACTGTTATCAAAGACAGAGCAGGCGGGATGCTCTCCTGCTAGCAGATGTGAACAACCTGCTGCCTCATGGTGGAACCTGATAATCCACGACTTCCACAACTTCATCCCGTTCAGTTTTAAGTCTACTATTTTGTCCTAGAGACATGCCTCGCTGTAGGGTCTCAAGATTGGGACCAAGACTGTTAGATAGCATTATGGCATATACAAGTGAGATGGCGCTAGCTCTTTCTATCACAGCGTAGTAATAATGTGGTAATAGTTGGGTGATGAGGTGGAAACAATATGGATGTAACAAGTTCTCAACAATGATTAAAGCTGAGTAATATTACACCAATATTTGTGTAGCTGAGTAATGAGGATCCAGAAACTATTTGTAATAACAACTGCGTTCCTATGAGGCAAAACCTATTAGTAATAATGGTAACAATATATAAAACAGTAAAAATGTTTTAAAAAATGGACGTTAAAGAGATAGTAACCTGTTGATAATAAGGTGATACTGGTTAATGCTTAGGCATATTAGGATCATGTTACCATACTATAATGTGTAACTTATTCTTATGTTTCCATCATTCTGCTTTGATTGCAGGTAGCGGTGTAAATATTACGTACTGTGACCTGCGACCTGTGACCTGCGTGCACTTATTATTATTACCCCATTATTACCACTAAATTGCCAAGCTTCAATGTAAAGAGCAACTGAAAATTTTCTTTTCTTTCATTTTACAGAAAAAAACTCCATCTAGGACATACAGTCATATCACATTTAACCATACAAGTATTCAAAGCTGTAGTACCTTTTAACAAGTAATCGGGCAGTGAACCTGAGGAAAAAGTAAAGTAAAATAAAGAGAAGCGTCAAAGTCTCAATCAAAGACACCTTCATGTTTAGAATATAATGTTACAGTAGTGTATTAACACAACACCTGGTGAAACCGAAAAATTCTACATTCAATTGTTTACCATTTATATTTCTCTTCGCTCTGCTATTAAGCATTCATGAGGCTGCTTGAAGCTTGCGTGTCACATTGAGTATTTCCATATCTTGCAAACGGGGACAGTTGCTTGTCAGATTATGTCATACACTGATTGATGTATGAATGTGTTTGCTGCTGATTCTCCACTTTTAGCTGAGCAAGAGGTCTTTATGGTTCATGGAAAGAACTATTATCACCGAACCTGTGTAAATTCAATTGCACAGTGACTTTACTTGATGTTTCAAAGGTTAGATATACAGCATTTATGTGGTCAGTATGAATCAGAACACCATTTATGTAAATAGAAATTGCTGAATACATTCCTTAAGGTTTAGAGGAACTTGCAAACTGCCCAAAGCCCCACAAACGCACCTCCTGCCCTTAAAGCTCAGACAGATCACTGGTAAAAAGAAAAAACTAAAATCTTCATTTTGTGAGAGTATGATTAAGGTGTGGTTAGGCTTACAGAAGAATCATTGTTCTTTTTACTTTACTTTTTGCCACTACTGAAGTAAGGGGAACTTTGCCAATACTGATGCAGCAATAAAGATATGCTAACGTTTTTAGGAACAGTCTTACTCATGCTGTTTAAAAAAGGGTTTTGACTTGTGGTGGGAAAAGAGACATGTCGACTGGAAAAAAGTTTCTTGATCGTCAGTTGATAAAACAGTGTCATCACAGGCTCCCCCATTCCAAAGCTTTTTTCATATCACATCTTTGGAGCACATAGAGTTGAATGACCCTTTTGTCATGGAATTGCAACTCTTTTTTTTGTTAGGCACAACAGTTTTAAAAAAGTCGGTGTCAACAATGTTACATTTTGTTATTATCCTGCCGTGATGCCAGGAAGTCAGGACTCAAAACTCAGACTAAGGAAAATTGCTCCGCAGTTAACAGAAAGTTTATTTAACAATGTGACAGTCAGAAAAAAACAAGGAAACTAAGGGTCTGGTTGGGGAAAGAAGTAGAAAATAAAAGTTAATAGGGGGGTTCCAAGGTGTAGGTAAATACGGAGGACGACACAGTTACTTTTTTCAGTGCGACCGGGGAGGGGGGCATTGGTCTCTGGAAAGAGAACAGGTACATGGCAATGGTGGAGAGTGGGCAGGCAAGATGTGATTTGAAGATGATGGATTTACAGGATCCAAAATAGGGCTGAAGCAGTTCGTGCAGGAGGCAGTGCAGACGCTCAACGGAGGAGACAAACTGGAGACGTGGAACTGAGCTGGAAGCAGGTGAGATGAACCGGAGAAGAAAAGCAATTATTCACAGAACAGGAACTAGAAAAACAGCTGTTAACAGAGATGCCTGATTACCGCCGCAGGGGTAAAGACGATCTGGCAGATATCTGCTGCCTACACTGCCCTTAAAAACAGCCAACTCGACAAGGCAATGCAGGCCAGGTGTGAGGGGAAGTGTTCAAGCCCAAACTCCGTCCAAAAAGGTGGACCCACTGTTGCCAACTTAAGGAAGAAAAAGAAACAGAAAATATGCTGGCCATGACATATCCTGTAGATCACGCAGGGTTAATAATGACTCACCATGGTGACTGCTTTTTGTTGACATGGTTGCA
>VUQG01014203.1:946-14096 GCA_015106755.1 Etia nguti | reverse complement strand
AAATCTGCACAGTAACGACAACGGCAGGAAAAGAAAAAAGTTGGAATGTATTTTTTTTCTTAAAAATTGGCGCTTGTCTGTGAACACACACACACACACACACACACACACACACACACACACGGTCACAAAGAAAAAAGGACACGTTCTATTTTCACTTTTCAACATCCAAATGTTGAGTTCATCTGAACAAACGACTGGTTTGTTTTAACATTTTCACTTTTTCTGAAATTCCTCCATTGGTTCTTCTTGGATACCTCTTTCCACACACACGCACACACACGCGCGCGCGCACACACACACGCACACACACACAGTCGTTTTCACAACAAAGACTCAGACTATTCCAGCATCGTTGCAGTCGACTCCGCCGCCTGCTTTGTGTGGCTTCATGTTCGACACCCTGCGCGCATTTTCTATAGACACCACATTAAAAATCTTTCTTTCTGACATGAATCAAACACACCTGAGCAGAAACATTTCTTTTTTGAGGGAAAGCTTCATGTAAGACAGTAAGGAACCCTAAGTGTTTGTTTTAAATAATAAGTTGCTGGTTATTTCCATCTGACATGTTTAACATAATGTGTGTATGTGAGTGTTTTTTTACTCAGAACATAACTAGGATTATTGTTCTTAACATCATGTATCTATTCAATTAACTGTAAACACACATCACGAGGAGGTTGAAGCTGACATGCAGACAGCACTTTACAGAGATTATCCTGCTTTAACCTGACCGAGACCATCTAATCTCTGCAGTTTTATTCTTCCTATGGATTAACATGCACTCTCCTGCTCTCTTTTGTCTTTTATCTACCATACTACAATTTATAAACTTGCCTTTGTACAACTTATTTTTTTAACATCTTGCACATTTAATCTAAAGAATACCCACTTGAAGGAGGGACACAAAGTGCAGCGTTATACTCAGTTTAAGGTCAAATAAACCCTTTTATATATTCAAAATAAACACAGCAGGGTCTAAGGACACCAAGTGGACAAAACACTGACCTCTGTACAGTGAAATGCCAGTCGGTTTATACTCAGTATAGAAACTGTACTCAGGTACACTACGTGTTACTGTACTTACTTTTTTTTGATGTACCAAATTTTACTCAAGTAAAACACACAAACTGAAAGTAATTATTAAAAAATACTTAAGAGTACTTTTACACTTTTCTTTCGTTGCATGCCATCTTAACTAAGGAGACTTCAAAAGATGTATATCCAAGCATCTTATTGTGACACACAGGTAAGTTTCAAGTGAGGGAGTTTCAGGATAGCCTGTGATAGCAGACAGTTCATCATGAATCATCTTTGTTATTGCAATCGCCACGAGAAAGGCTTCATATTACAATAATAGGGAAAATATAAAAATAAAAGTGCTTTATAAGTAAATACAGGCAATAATAAAAATGTAGAGACTAATGACTTCTACATGGCATTTGGGTGGTATGTATATCAGTAAAATAAGAATGGAAAATTTAGCTAACTTTCAAAGAAAGTCACAATAATGACCATGAATGTGTTTCAGTTAACTGTAAGAAAAACATTTATATGTAACACTAAGCTTTACAAATGCAATAACTGTTGCCATTATTTACTTATTCCTGGGGGCTAACTTAAGAAAATATGACATTTTGCCATTAGTTGATCACTAATTACAGGTGTGCTCACCTCCACACCTTTAAGTCGAGAAGCGCCAAAAACTTGCAAATCATGAAAAATGAAACCAAACAGTTTTCTTGTCTTCTGTCCTTCCTTTATAAAATATTAGATCTTCTTTAATGCTGCACAGATGCACACTTGACAGCTTTTAAATAGTGGGAAAACTCATAGTTTTGTTTTTAAAATTGAGCTGCATCCGAACTAGGACGGTCCACAACAAAAGCCTCGAGCTCACTTTTAGGCTGTGAATTGACTTGTAACTGACTTAACCGATCGAGTCTGAAACCAATGATATCATCAACCAGTACAGACAAGACCAAAACCTGAACAAGCACGGAGGGGTTTCTTACACGGATGTAGACAACGGCCACATAATTACCACAAAAACCTCCAGAACAGAACCTGCAGATTAAACTGACATCATGTTGTTGAATATTGTTATTACACAGGCTGAAGACAATAACGAGCTGCTGCTGCCGCCGCCGAGTGAAGAGCAAAATATCACTATTAGCTGTGTTCAGGTGCCAAACCACAGATACTGTTATCTGTCAGTATCATCTCACACACACACACACACTTGGAGTGATAAGCTCCTGGTGAAGCTCTGACTTTACGTTTTCACAGGTGTACAGCAGCAGTCCCCAGAGGGAGTGTCTGCCTCTCTCTTTGTCTGTGACACACACTTCATCATGTTCAAGTCATTTAGATTTAGTGACTTACAACCCTCCGAAACAAGGCTGACAAATTACAGGCTAAAGTTAAAGACGGAGTTAGAAGAATAGTTGTTTTTTTTCTTTCTTTCGCCAAATAAAGATATTGTTAGACTTGCTTCTTCTTGGTTTAACGCCAGTGCAGGTGTAATGCTGCCGCCCACAGACCACCATTCAACCAGATCAAAGATCAAACAAGAAAAAGTTGCACAAAATTTAGACAAGGAATCCACCAACTGAAAAAAATGATGTGAAAGTGAGATAAAAGATTCCTTCGGCAACTGTATTCTGATAAAAAAAAACAAACATGGTTCCCGCAAAATGTTCTCATCTTTCAGAATATGAAGTCTGCCATGAGACTGCTCAGAAGTCATGGGGAAAAGGGGGGGGCTTTAAAAATCATCTGAAAAGTTAGTTTTAAAGTAATTCAGCAGATCACCATCTGCATGTTAGTTGGTGCAAACTAGAAAAAGTGCTGTGAAAACGCCAGTGCATATCCAGCCATAGTAGGATGACCAGATCCACTAAATGTGGAGCAAAACGTTCTTCTGCTGCTTTTCTTAACATCATATATTTTCATTTTAAACTGTTGTTAACATCTACTACAGTTGCTACTTTGTGTAGTGATCATTTGGGTTTCTGTGGGGATTCGTCTACTCTGTAACCAGTTTCTGTGAGTGGCACTCCTCTTTTCTAGATCAACTCTCACCTTTCACCAGTTTCACCCTAACCTGTGTAGTCTGAAAAAAGGCACAGTTAAAAAACTAAACTAGGACTTTTCTAAACTACAGCCAATCAAAATTTGGGACACTGTTTCAATATGTGGGGATAGAAATGCTGAGAAGTCCCACTTAAAGAGGCACACTAGTCCACCCTACATATAAAAGAAAAAACACTGAACATCAAAGAATTTCTGTAACATTACATTTAGGTATAAATTCTCACCAGAGGTTCAATGAAATAAATGTAATAATAAGTGAGGTAGAGCTCCACTGACAAGTCCTTTTTTTGCCTGAGAGTGTACCAACCTCCACCAATAAGGTTAAAAAAGTGCCTACAAATCTTCTCCAAAAGACAGTTCCTCTAGTGCTGACCTGTCCACCCCATTGTTTCCTTTCCTTCGACCTTTGTCTCCCTCCATTTATATTTTGCTCCCTTTTCTTACATGCTTTCTTTCATTGCCTGGTTCTCCATTCATGTCACTCTCTGCATGCTTCTCTGTAACTTTCTGCATCAACACTGGCCTCTCTCTATTTCACTCTGTCGTTCGAGCTCTCTCTGTATCTCTTGCTGCCTGTCTTCCTTTCATCTCTCGCCATCTGCCTTCCTCCATCTCCATTTTCCTCCCTCTCTCTAACTCTTTTCTTGTCTCACCCCCTCTCTCTCTCACTCTCTCTGTCTCCCGCCCCTCCCGCTCGTCTCACTAAAAACTTGGCAGTGATCCCCGTCGCGTTTTTTTTTCTTCCTCTCCCGTTCTCTCTCTCTCTCTCCACTACTCGTTTGGGGGATTGCGAATGAATGCGATCCAATCTAGACCTCGGCTAAGAGACATGAATTTTCATTAATTACAACCTTGTCAGCAAAAGCATTATGGGAGCTGAATATGAAAATGCTAATGAGGAGAGCTCATTTGCATATTTTTCTTTGTTGGAATGTCATTAATTATTACGTTTTATGATGATGAATGCAGCTGTCGATGGTTGGCCCTCCATGCCTAATTAGCTATCAGAAAATCCTCCGATCAAAAAAATGGATAGGGATCCCAAACTTTACTTTTCATTTTGCCCCTCTTTCCCTTCCTCTCCATGTCACTCCATCCCTGTTCTTTACTAACTGCTTTTATTATCTCTTACGCTTCCTTTCATTAATGCCCATTGTATTCCCTCATTCTGCTTCAAAATCAGTATTTTCTTTTGGCTTCGTTTGCTCTTACTTTTATGTCTTTCTTGTTCCTCGACCACATTAACCTTCTTCTCCAAATTGTTCTTTTTTTTTTTCAGTCGCTTTGTATTTGTTAACGAGGGAGGTCAGTTTTTCAGATCTGCCATTTTGCTTGCCTTCTTCTAAAACAGTTCAAAACTGGTGTCAGTTTTCAACTTTTTTTTTTGTTTCAAATCCCAAGAGTCTTTGATTCCTGGCTCTTTTCAATCTAGTCCTTTAATTGTTGACCTTTGACTTCTACCCTGCTTCTTTAGCTCTAATCCATTAGGGGTAGCTCCCAAAATTAAACCCTGCACTTTTACTCTAGTCACTATATCTTTACTTCCTAAAGATAAAAGATAACCTTCATTATAATTATCTCTATTTTTTTTTTTTAATCTAGCCGAATTCATTCAGTCTTTTACCTTTGTGCATGTCTCCCTTATTTTTTAGCTTCAGTCCAGACACCTACAGTACATAAGGGCCTTAGTCCTTTTATGCTATTAGTTTTATATCTGCGTAGGTTTCAGGCATGATAGTTTGGAGTGCTTGAAAAGAAGGCACCTGGACATCTATCTGGCTCATTAAGACGTTTCATCTCTTATCCGAGGGGCTTCTTCAGTTCAAAACTGAATCAGAAGGTCAGCGTTCTTCAGTTCAAGACTGAAGAAGCATCTTGGATGAGACATGAAATGTCTTCACGAATCAAAAAGGTGTAGTGCTACATTTATCTAACTATAATAATGTGACCTGATCTCCTGTTGCCCCATATACTCATTCTCTGGTTCCTTTTCCCCCTTTTTTTCTTTCAGATCCTTTAACCTAACATTATATTGACCCACCATCTGGGGGCAATGGCAGCTATAGCTCAGGAGACGGAACAGGTTGCCCATTAATCAGAAGGTCAGTGGTTTGATCCCTGGCTTTCCTGGTTTGCATGCCTAAGTGTCCTTTTCCAAGATATAGAACAAGTAATTGCCCTTGATGCATTCATCAATGTGTGTGTATGATAAATATCTGTGCACTGTATCGATGTGTGTGCTGTGTGAATGTGGCTAGTCATGTAACAGTGATTTCAGTGGTCAGGAAAGCTAGAAAAGCACTACATTATATCAAGTCCAGTTACCATTACTTGGGGGTTACACCCATTTGAACTAGTTTACTCAGCTGATCACTCAGTTGTAGCCCCTTATCCTTTTAGAATTAATTAGTTCAAATTTTTAGCTTCTGGTGTATCTTTTGCTAGACCTGCAAACTCATCCCTGATATTGTAGTTCTAAGAGTGAAACTTGATACTTTTAATTAAAAGCATGCAAATCTGTGATGCACTAATCAGCTCAGGCAAGTGTTAACCAAGTGCTAACTAGTAGGATTTTATCAACTTTTGATGAAAACTTGCAGCTAATCAGACGTATTTCCAGTGAAACAGCTGATGTGATTATCTCTTTATTATCTATCTGGCGTGAACTGTGAGGATCAGTTTCTGATGAGAAATAACTGCCTTTGTTCAGGTCTGTCTTAAATAACCAAGTTCAGTACATGGAGAATCAGCAGTCCACAGGCTGGTGACTTCCAATATGGCGGGCAGAAGGTGCGTCATCTCACCTGAACGCCCTGTGTGTCCACGTCCCTCCTCACCTCTCTCTTTCTGTTGTTCCCTCCATCGCTCACTCTTTTGTCTAAAAACAGTAACACTGAAGACTTAACAAATCCCCCCCTCCAAAAAGCCACTAACGAACGCCCCCCCCCTCCTGGCTTAATGAATGCCAGGCTTAATTAGAGCACCATGATGTCAGAGACATTAATTATCAGTTGGCTTCGTTTCAGAAAACACACACTGTCTCTTTTTCTGTCTCTCTCCCTGTCTGTCTCCGTCTTCGTTTTTCTCAGCATCTGCTTTTCTCTTTATTTCTGTTTTCCATTTTTAAACTGAGATTTCTCGACTCTAATCTTTAACCAACACTTGTTCGTTTAATGGAAGCGAATCAGCACGAATTCATTTCTGATTTACGGCATTTTATAGCATAGGTCTAAATCTCACACGCATGTCCGATTTGTGCATTCATGTGACTTTTACAGAGCTCCATCTTTGGTGGTCTGGCATACATGATGATGTTAGTGATACCGAAGGACAGCTTACGAAGGTCATTGGATGAAGTGTCCAGTGCACATAGACATACAGCTGTAATTTAAGGCAGCTTTTAAGGTTGAAAAAGGCAATCCAATATCCAAAAAGGCAAACCCAATACCCCTCATATTTTTAATAAAATGATAAAGGTGAACACGACCTGATTCCACAACAATATAACTATTTACATTCATTTTACCTCTTGTCTCCACAGATGAGCTAAATTAGGCTTAAAGACTTAGTAGCCTAAAGACTATATTTTTTATGACAGTGCCTTTTGGTATTAAACATTCTTTAAACCAGTATTTTATGTAAAAAAAATATTAATGCGCCAATTTAAATACTGTGTGAAAGCCCGACTGTCATATCCTCCCATCCGCTTTTCATTTTAGACTTCATTGGTGACACATACTGCTAAAAATACCTTGTCGACGTGTTACTTTTATCCATTTATGCTAGAAGTTCGATTTCCTGTTTCCTCGCAACTTTTCTTTCCTGTGCAGGTGTTTCAGGTACTCGCTGGTCAGAGACTTCCTGCTCTCTTGCTTTCCTGCCTCTTTAAGTTACAAACATGTGCACACATCCCCGTTCTAATGCATATCCTACAGTACTGACTCTCCACATGCTCTAGTTTTGTGCTTTGTTATGTATTGTAGTTAACTGAGTTAGTTTAAATTTCTTTGCTGTATTCCTTTTTTTCTATGGTGTTTCAGGCTCTGATGGGCATTTCCTTTACTTTAATGGCTTTTTGCTCAGCTGATCACAGGACATGTAGCTTTATCAGCTCTTCTTTGTACATCAGGCTTTCTTAAATGTTCTCTCCATGTGAAAGTTATGATTAGTAAGTAAGATTGTGAGTAATCACAACCAAAAGACTGTATGAGAACACTGTAACACTTTATACACTCAAATATTTCTCCCCTTTACCACTAAGATTATTTTTAGCTGCTGGGTAGATTTTCCAAACACCTAGCTCGCTCACGTTCAGTTTATTATAGTGACTACACTAAACTTCATAAAAACAAAAGACAAAACTTAAGCAAACTCCACTGTGTACTATAACTGAGCATTAGTCTTTGTTAATTTGTATTCAATAGACTATTCTTAGCAGGCATAAATTTAGGCCCTATTAAACATCCCCATACTATAATTAAATTTAAAAAAAGTTATTCTAAAAGTTAAAAGAAAAATGAAAAATAAGCACACACACACACCACACATTTTATAAGAAGTAAACTACAACTACAAACTCACTTTAATATGTCTGAGCTACAACTCCACTGAAAAGAAAAGTGAAAATACAATCTTATAAAACATATATAAAAATAGTTCTGGTTTAGTCCAGAAGTATCGGATTGCACAAAGTCTTTATCACTTCATCGCCACACTGGGAAAACATCACTTCATGGATCTGAATTATTTTAGGCCAAAGGAAGGAAAGATATTCCTCAAACTTTTGCCATGAAGACTGCAGGACACGACGTCTAATTATTACTGTGCATTGCACTATTAAGAGCCCAGATATATGAAAAACCAGCACATTATTTGTGATACCAAAGTTTCAGACTCTAAAAAATATGGACATTTTCCTTTAAGGCTTGCAGTGTGCATGTAGCCCCTCTGATGATAAAATACAGTTCATCTTTGGCCTCTGGGAGCCACAGTTATAACTGAAGTGCTCTCTCTCGCTCACTCTCACTCACTCTCACAATAAACATACTGTTTAATGCTGCACATCTCTATCTCCCTCTCTCACCTCTCACATACAAACAAGCACTTTCTCTGCGCCACACACACACACACACACACACACACACACACACGAGTTACGCACACATAGCAGCAGAGACATGCAGAGATAAAGGACACACAAAATGCACGCACACTGAAAGAGGCAGGAAAATTCTCACACACACACACAAACACACACACACACACACACACACACACACAGTGGAACATGAGTGACCTGAGCTTGGTCTCTTGGGGCCTCATCTGGATGGATGACAGAAGATGGAGAAGACAGACAAACGCATGGATGGACAGACAGATAAATACACAGACACAGATAGATTTTTTTTCACATGTTTGGCAGTTTAAAAACTTGATGGGTCATGATAAGGTTTTACATAACGATAAACATAATATGATACATTTTTCTTAAAGATCCTTTCATGTGTTCAGTGTTCAGCATATGCTTTCCATAATGTGTCCAGACAGCAAACAAATGGTTACATAAAGTTACAATAAACCACTATAATAAATCAGCAGAAATGGGCAATTTCTTATAAACCCCCCCTGAAATTTCAGGGTTTAAGATTAGTTGCTGACCTGTAGCAGTTATCACAGAGGAATCAGTTGATGTTTCTACGGATCCATGTAGTGATGAGTTCAGGGTGGATAGATGGGTCATGGGAGCTTGTTTCCTGATTCTGGCTGTTTACCTTTTCCGAACCAATTACTTATTTTAAAGAAAAAGCAACTGAAGTATTTCAGTGGTGGACTGTAGTTTTGGATAGCTCTAATAAACCATCTCATCCTAGCATCAGAACAATATTAACACTTGTGTGTGTCAATATCTGCCAATGCAAACATCTTATTGTGTTGTTTATGCTGAAGGACTTGTTAGGTAAAAATAATAAAGGCATTTTGTGACTATACTTTTTTATGACTTTTATTTTAGGTTTAAATGTAACTGTCATGCTCCTGGGTGGTCGGTGGCTCTTCCCTTGTTCATCTTTCTCTGTTACCTTCTCTATTTTCTTTGCAGTTTTGTATTTATAGTTTGTTTTTCCTTGTGTGGATTTTGCACTTTTGAACTAAAGAGTTTCAACGTTAATGAAGTTTTAGTTTCTGTTTATAAGGATTGCCTCCAAGCCCTGCATTTGGGTCCACTCTATGCAGCACCATCTTATGAAAGGCACCACTCATGGTGCGGATGAAGTGGTAGCAAGTTTTGTATTTACTTACTTTGGGAATGCCTGCCTTTTTCTGTAGCACCACCATGAGATCAAAACACTAATTTGCCCAATACTGTTGCTGATGCCTAACATGGAAGTCTGCTGGTGTTCCCAAAGCTGTACATCACATCTTTATACTTGCTTAGCATTAGCATGTTAGCTCTGTTAGCACATTATCTGTCTCATTTAGCTCAAAGCTCCACAGTACAGCCTTGCAGAGGGATCACTATTACTGCAAACTGTTGTTAAGGCTTTGTTGAATCATTGCTGCTGGTTGAAGATATTCTAAAGATGACTTACACGATAGTTTTGATCATGAAAATAATAATTTTACAACACTGGTGAATCAACATTTTCAACCACATAAACTGAGATTATTCTTGTAGCATGAAAAGTAACAGCCACAGAGGTCATATTATGGTGTTTATCACAGTTGCTGTGATGTTTGGTTGCAACATGCAGTTTTTCTTTGGTACATGCTGACAACCTTATTGAACCACATATACAGGCACAAATATGTCCCTAATACCAGGTGCTCACAGTCTTTGTCTTTGTGAAATGAGTGAATTTTGGCAACAAATGCAGGTAGACATTAAGAGCTTAATTGCCAAGCTCGGACACCACCTGGCTGTAAAATGTAATAGTATAGTCGTAGCAGTAATCGTATAGCAGGACTACCTTCTTTTCAAAATGTGACATTTAACTCTGACAGTTTTTCAAAATATACTCAACCAAGTCCCCCCCCCCGTCCCCGTCCCCGTCCCCGTCACGTGATCAGGACCCCTGAAGTGCTGAACCGTTCCTTTCAGAGTGTACATTTCACATTTCCACCCTCCACCCTCTTGCCTTGACGAGACCTATTATTACAATGTCAGATCTAATTACACAGACAATTTACATGTGATACACAGCCCCTTCAAAACAATAATATACTAAATACTCTGCAGTGGCTTACAGTGTGCGCCCGTGTTAATGCATTGAAGTCAGCGCAGCACTAATCAATTTATGATATCCTTTCAAAATACTCGAAGAATGAGACAGTGGATGCTCAGTTTCAATCAGCAGAGACAATAGAAAGAAAATGATTGAGGGCAGAGCGGGAAACGAAGAATGCTACAAGAAAAATTGCCTCAATATTTCAGGGTAATGTGCAGCGAAAGTGAAGATCACCCTTTTCTTATTAATCTTTCATCATCTTCTTCCTTCTGCCACTGAAGTCTTAGGTGTTCCTCAGAACCACATGATTAAAAAGTTTTCATGTTTGTCTTACTGGTCAGGGACAGTGTGGAAAATCACTTCCCATACTATCATGAAAATCATGTTTTTTTTGTGATAAAAAATCAAAACAAAAAACACGCTTCATAAAGCAAAATTTATGTTTTAGGGCAAAATCTTTAGTCTGTATTTAGTCTACAAAGCCGGCTGTGGTGTCATCATGTGACCCTATTTAGACGTAGGTCATGTGATAAGCATGTTCTACAACCCCGAACCCTGTCTGAGTTTTGTGACTTTAATCATTTGCACCACTCTTCCTCCTCTCCTTTTTTTCCTCATTGTAATTGTTCTTCACATCCCATCGATGTTTAACATTCTGAGCACAAAATCAAGACCAAGCACAGAGAGACTGGGGTGGAGGGTGGGGCTCGGACCTTGGCACCACACCCATCTGAGGTAAAGGGGTCCCCTTGTCTACATATAAAAAAAAAAAACCCCATAAATACATATATTTAGATAAAGAAAAGGGCAAAAAGAGCAAGTTACATCAAGTGAGAAACTGAGAATGAAATAAGAGAAAACAAGAGGACTGCCAAATTTAGACGAGAAACAGAGTGACTAAAAGAGGCTGAACGAAAGGAGAGAGACAGATATGTATTTCTATATAAAGTGTCCAGATGTGACCTCCTCAGAGGGGGTCTAGCCTCATGGCTCAACACTCATTAATAAGGTCACACAGAGGTGAGACAGACGGCTGACTCACTGCATTTCAACAAAAACAGCACGAGGAGGAGGAGGGAGCCAAGTTCACCAGGTTTATAAACAACTTTTTATATACAGCTTTGCTTAATGCTGCAGAATGCTGCATTTTTTAGAAGTTACAGTACAGGAAAGTGATTCGGATGCAAACTGCAATCTGGGAAACAGAAGAGCACCAAACATTTTGCTAGGTTTATCCCTTTGTCAAATTGTCTTTTTCAGTAAAATTTATTGTGATAAATCAGAAGTTTAAAATTAGCATTTGCATTGCAAGCACATAAGCATGTTGATGTGCATCATTTGAGATTTTTATCTTCTTAGGGATTTGAAGTTGCTCTTTCTCCATTCTGTGGTTTTGTACCTAAAGATACACCTGAAATAAGATGAAATGCACTGATCCAATATTTCAATTGGGTGTAGGTTCGATCCTAAACAGTGAGAGCTAACATACAAAGGAGGAAGTATTTTTCCCCCCCATATGTTTGTAGAAGTGAATTGAAATTAGTGAAAAGCTCCAATAAGATGATGGGTTTCTCTCTCTGCAATGTTTTACTTTGACTCTTGTTATGGTAGGATGTTGGCTCGAGTCAACACTTGTTGGAAAGCTTTTATTTCATTTACTGTCACATAGCTTGTTGTCATCAGCTTGACTCAAAAAGAATGGATCCAATTCATGGCATCACAGTGAGGAATACTGCTAATTAATTTAACAATGATATTGGATTGGTTCTTAGTGTCAGCAGATAATGGAAAATCCAAAAACATCCTTTATCTTCCCTGACCGTGTAGGTCATCTTTCATCTATCTGGCTGCCCCTTGCAACCAGCAACATTGAAAAACATGAGGGTGAGGCATCTGTGGTAACAGGCAGAGCTGTGGGATCATCTCAGTCACACTCTAAGAGGACCATATTGAGATCCCAGTAAGTTGAATCTGTGGATTTTGCGTTTTCAGTGGAAAAATTCATTCATAATTGATTCAAGTCACTTGTTCAGTCTCAGCTGACTTTCTCCAACCTTATAAACAGAACATTTAATTATAACCAAAGATAGTACCACTGAGTAATACTGGGCTTTGAGTTCAGTTTTATGATTGATAGCATGCAAACTGTCATGGCCGCTGATCAATTAGTACCATTATCACAGACAGCTGCGGGACGGCTGCAATGACAGTACTGTAAGATGGTGAAAAGTGTACTCTAAGCCCCCAAACTTGGGCATCACACCTCTATGATGACATACAGATCAAATAATAGAAAAAAAAACTCTCTGGAACTGAGCATTTCAAGCAGTCTGAAGCCAGAGGTATTGACTCACAGGATTTATAATGAAATTTGGAAATGTGTAATGTGGATATCCACTTTTGTGAAAGTACGTGACAGAAGTATATGACCGAAAATAATTAATACATCCACTTTAATGAATTAATACTGTTCTGACAAAGGCTAATATTACAGACAAGATTATCCTCTTCAACATGATTAGGCACTGAACCTTGAGTAATTTCAGAGATGATCATACACAACAAACTCTTTTGTTTTACCCCCAAAACTGCAAATGTGACCAGAGGAATCATTGGAGAACACATCCATACATGACGGTATGAAAGCAGGAAAAGTGAAAATTAAGCTACATCAGATAGTTATTTCTAAAAGAACAGAATGTGCTTACAAGCTGAAACCACTGAGACCCTCATTTACTATGTAGGTGACAGTTACAGTGCGTCAGTCTGTGTGTGTGTGTGTGTGTGTGTGTGTGTGTGTATGTGTGCGCTCTGGGAAGGGGGGGGGG
>VUQG01014202.1:1125-24177 GCA_015106755.1 Etia nguti | reverse complement strand
TCATTACTCTCCCTCTCTCTCTCTCTCTCTCTCTCTGTGTGTGTGTGTGTGTGTGTGTGTGTGTGTGTGTGTGTGTGTGTGTGTGTGTGTGTGTGTGTGTGTGTGTGTGAGAGAGAGAGGGAGAGAGGGAGAGAGAGTGAGAGTATAAATGAGATAGACACCCACAGAGAGAGAGAGAATGAAAATACCATGAAAACCTTAGTGAATCCTTTCTCACTCTTTTGTATAGTAATTTCTTTTTTCTTTCTTTCCTTTTTTTTTAAAATTAATTATGCCCATCTGCAACCAGCAGGATTCCTTTTAATTCGATATCTATATCTATATCTATATATATATAGATATATATATAAAAATCTTAAGTGACTGTTAAGTGAGCTATCAGGGATGAAAATAAATAACTTCACTTGGATTTTTTAAATACACATATTTTAAAATAAGATGTAATATAACAGAAATAGATGTTGTGGATGAACATGTGAAGTTTTGCAGTCAGACCTGAATACGCTGCAACCAGTGCTATTGGCATAGTTTTTTCAAAAGAAGTCTGGCAGTGTGTCTGTTTCTTTGTCTTTCACTTCCTTTTCCCCTCCTCCTGAAAATGTGTAAATGTGGGTGTGCATGAGAGCTGATTTGCTTTATTCTTCGGAGAGCTGAATGATGATGAGTTTGAAAGCGCTCTCTGTGATTCTGCCTGAGTTCCTTTAGACATTGTTGTCAGGATCACTTCTGGCTCTAAAAATAGGCATTCATCGCATCAGAAGTGTCATAATTATACGCAGTGACGAGGAGAACGATGGAGTAAAACTTTGTCCGTCTTAACAAAGCTGAAAAGGCATGTCATCATATCTCTCTCACAGCCAGGAGCTACTTCTGAAGAAAGTAGCTCCATTTTTTGGGGGGAATATCAATTAGGTTTTACAAAAACTATGGCTGGGGTTTTATTTTTTTATGTTAACATTAAAGGGACTGACCTGACAACATCATACATGCGAACATTTATTACTCCTATACTGTCCATAAAAAAGCCCAACTGTCCAAAAAGATAAACCAACCAAGCAAATGTTGTTGACATGTTTGTCCAGTAGAATTTTCTGTAAAAACCATTACAGTTATTATGCAATTATGAAACGGTACATTTTCACTCATGCACTAGACCTCACTGGGATTTCCAAATATTTTCATGCAGTTTTCAGTGCTTCCTGCATACTTCCCCCTCTGGACTGCTGTCCATGGTGCTGATCACCTTGTCCTCAGATCCCTTGCAGAGAATCAGTACACATGAGAATTCAGTTTTGGCTCCTTTTCTGTGTTGTTTGTGCAACAGCTCTGCAAGGTCTCTCTTCTTGTTTGTGTAACAACCGTGTAACGCCTTTGCTCCATCTGAAGCAGCAGGGGATTTAAGCTACAACGAAAGCAAACAGCATGTCTGAGTGACGCGATGCCAAGAATTTGATACAGATTATTCTTTTCACCTTGAATGCTTTGACTGATTTGACAAAAATGTCACTTATATAATATACATAAGCAGCAAAAGCAACAGGACTTCTGCTTCTATGCAGCCAGTGGACCATCTGTACTTAAACTTTTCCTCTGGGACACCAATCTCAGGTTGAATCTCGGTAATTACCAAGTTCCCTTCGTGTTAGTCAGTATAGTTTGTCTGAGAATTATCATCTTATCAAGCCAGCTACAATTTTACTATGGATTGCTTTAAACTTGCTTTGACCTTGACCACTGCTGTTGCTTATTAAAAACCAGTATTATAATTATCAGTCGGCATAAAACTATAAACGGTCACAAATGAAGATAATACAGTGCCTTATGGCCTCGGTTCCATAATGCTGACATACTGACATTACGTAGTGTTCTTAACCTTTTTCATTAATGTCACTCCATTCAGACTAAATACATATTAAAGTATTTCATACTTACTACTAACAAACAACTGTGCATTCAATGTAGCTCTTCCTTTAGCTGAACTCTGTACAAGTGTGCTCTCATTTATGAGCATATTTTCATATTTCATATCTGTGTTTTGCAGTCCTCTAGTGGTTTAATGCTGATACTACATGATGGAAAAAGTATGGTGTCAATTTACTGTAAAATGTGCCAAAGCATTTCATATTATAAACACAGTTAGGCTGATGGAGTAATAGTGTAGGAACGTTTATGTAGTTACCACTGTTTGTTGTCCTGGAGTTATGAACCATTTAGCCTCTGAAGTGTTCAGAGCTGAATGTCAGCAGTCTGAGATACCAACGAGCTCAGGAAACATCCATCCTACCAAATCCCAACTGCTAGGGATAACTTGGTCATGTGCCAAAGATAGCCCAGGAACACTAATTCTGCTCCTCAGTATAGTTAGTAAATATATGGAACCTCTGTAACCTGCAGCTGCTCCCGCTGCTGTTCTATATGTTACAAATATTCCATTGAACATTGTAGCTTAATGACGGGCTTATTCTAGCATGTAAAACCATTTTAGAAGAACACGGAGAAGTCTGCTACACACAATAAACAAGCATTTCTTTCAATTTACGGAGGTTAATGGCTGCTATATGTAAATGCTTAACTGTATACATTACATTTAATAAAATAATGTTTATACAATAGATTCATGGAGGTAGCTACATGTGGGAATATAGTACAGGCACATAAAAAGGATGTGTGAATGGCTGTCTTGCCCTTGTGCTTTTTTCTCTTTTACTCTGTGCTCCTTGCCAGACCACACCAATCTTTAAAATCAACCTTTATTTTGATTTCATGACTGTATCTTGCACAGCTGGGCCTCAGTACCTGCCACAGTACCTAAAACCACCTTTGAGTTAGTTGCTTCAACAGTAGGTGTTACTAAAGCCATGCTTTGCTTTGTTGATGAATTTTGACCCAGAGACAGACTAACAAGGTGGAAATAATACTAGCAAGGCACATTGGGATTGAGAGCTCAGTGACAGACAAAGACAGAGACCTCCTTTGTAACCTTGTGCACTCCCGACTGGTTCTCTGATGTGACCTTTCTGGTCAGGAAGAAAGCAGAGCTAATGCAAGATATATTTATGGGCTGTGGTGAGAAGTGGGGACACTCATAAGTGTTGCCATTTTGGAGATTTTTTCTGTAGATATAGAGGGTTGTCTCTAAATGACTAAGTTGCAGAGGGCAAAACGCTCACTGTTGACTGTGCCTATGCTCTTCCTCCCCATTGGAGTCTTTAGGTGTGATCCTATAAGAGGTTAGAAGATGGAGAAACCTGGAGAGGGGTTATCAAGGGTGAGTGGTCTGACTGGGAGCCTGCTTGATCTAAAGCAATGTTTTGCTTCATATATATGTGCTAGACATATGTCATGTTAAACACTGTGATAAACACCATGTTTTTTTTTAATTTCTTGGTTCATGAAACTACTTGGTGACAACTTGGCAACTTAAGCAGCAGAGCTGTCAACTGATCAGCACCTAGGGGTGAGTTGGATCAGATAGCAAGCAAAACTGCAGACCTGGTAAACCTGGTAAACCCAAACAGGTAGTGAGGGCAAACTGCAGAGGCTTCATGTGTGAGAGGAATTTAGGAAGGTCAGGACTTGACTGGCTTCAAGGAGCTTCTGGCAGAGCTTTTGGCAAACTATTAGACGACTCAGGAAGAAAAATCAGGGCTTGATTCAAGGCAGAGTTGGAGAGAGGAACAGAGGCTGCTCAATGGGGATGTTGCAAGGTGGTGGAAGAAGCCTTTTAACGAGTCAACACATCTCTGGCAGAGGCCATAGAGTCTGACAACTTAACGGAAGTCTGACTAATTACCCTGACAAAGGGTGCTGAAATAGTTAATAAGCTGTTTGTTGAATCACTGCAAAAAAAAAAGAAAAAAGGTGACCTGGCGGTGTGCTCCAGTAATTGTAGTTATCAAAATGCTCTGCTCATTTCTGGTGAAATACATTTTGTGGGAAAATGTATTGCAGGCTGCTGGAAAAAAGGCTCTGACTGACTTTAAAACTCAGATTTAGGAGGATTTTGTCTTGGTGATGGAACAGCAGTAACCACTGTAACCACGTCTCCAAGGGCATCCTGCAGGGGATCCCTGGGTGTGAATTTCCTCTGTATCCCTCTTGACCTTTCCCTACAGAGTTTTCTCTATAGGGTGGTTGGACTCAGCCTTAGAGATAGAGTGGAGAGCTCAAACATCCAGAGGGAGCCTAGACTCCCCTAGAGTACCTGCTTCTTTGCAACAGAATGAGTGAGCTGGATCAGTTGAAGTATGCCTGGATGGAAGCTGTTTTTGATACCAATTAACTTCATCTTTGGTAATAAACTAATAGGCAGTACTACTATCATAAATATACAGCAAAAATAGAAAGAGAGTAAAAGATCAGAGGTTTACTATGTCAAATAAATTGCAGCTTACACTCAGGAGTGAGTGTCTACATCTTGTCATTCAACCTCACCAGGGTGTTACTATGGAAGCTGCACCTGCTGCAGATGAGTCACCTTCAGCTGGCTGGAATCATTAAAGAGTTGTACACACACACACACACACACACACTGGCCTCTTGACTTGTCTCCCAAACCACAAAGGGAATGACACAGAAACTGGACCAACACCAGCCTCTGTATCTGTGGCCTACAGGTCTATATAAACAACATTAGTCTTTAGTCTTCTTTGACTTGGTGCAACAGTAACAGAAAAATCAATTTAATTTCATTCAGTTTAAATGTCACTGCAACCAGTAACACATCTTGTGTGCTCATTAACTTTTTATTCTGGTCTAATAAAAATGTGCTTGGTTTCATAGTCCTTTAAGACAGCAGATTTAAATGAGGTAAACAAATACAGCTTTAATTTTTGAGGAGTACACAAAGATTACCATGACAACAGTTATGCATTACATTAAATGTTTGGCTGTATGTTTTGCATTAGAGTTGTGGGTCCCTTTTCTTTTAATGTGAAATTCCATTCTAATGAAACTGTCTTTGGCGCCCCCTACAGTCTAAAACACACAGTGACAGACTTTAGTATTATGTCAATCCACTTTGCCCCGAATCCCACAAGTAATGAAGAAAACGGATGGATGGATGGAAGAATACGTACACTTTCACATGACACTTTGTCACAGCTGAGACAAAACAAAGACTTGTCTACTTATTACTAAGGTCATGGGGTGCGTTAGACTCCCAGAGTAGTTGCTTCTAAGGGTTTATTAAGCTCAGAGTCTACTGACTTGAATCATAAATGCTGGTGAACTTATGCTGCAGCGATCTTCACTGATGACTTAGCTGTGACATTTTTATATTGATGTAGCATCTGTCCAAGTCTGTCTTGGCTCTTCAAAGTAAATAGTTTCACATGTACCGACGTAGATCTGGACAGGCAGTTTTTGCTGCTTAAAGGTATCCTGGAGCCAGGAGCTCTTCATTCATGAATTATCAGCTATTGTTTCTTATCCATCCTGTAGAAGGATCATTAATGTAACCGGTGGACAAAAATGGCTTTCATAGCAAATCCAAAAACAAATGTTACATAAATTATTCTGATTCTTTACAATTAAAAAAAAAAAGGGTCCTTAAAATAAGTGATATCTGGTAAAGGTCCTCACAAATGCAGCAAAGGATGGATCCATGTGCAACACTGCAACTGTGCAGTGTTTGGCTTTAATTTCACCTTGATGACAAACAAGACTTCAATAATTCAGCTCTCGGCCTCCCTTATGTTGTGACAAATAGAGGCCACATCAATACAGCAAAGTGCCAAACCTGATGACAACCCAATCTAAAACACTGTCGTCTTGACCTTTTCCTTAGCCACCCTCACTTTATTTTATGATTATTGTATTCTGCAGCATTTCTGTTTTTATTAGATAGTATACAGCGATAAGTGACAGGCTGGGTGTTTGACAATGAAAGCGGAGTCCATCACACAAAGGAGGAAGGAAGCATGAGACAAGGTTTCATGCCCACAGAACATAAAGAGAGAGCTTATTTAGTATAAGATATACTGCTATTAATATTTGACTTGAGCAGATGAAACATAAAAAGAGACAAAAAAAGACAAAATCACCTTATGCTACATCATGACTTTCCAGCCTCTGGAGACAACACAAGAACAACAAATACACGATGTTCAGAAATATAGAACAAGCATAAGGAAAAAAAAGGACAACATAACAAGTGGTTGCAGTGCCTTAAAAGTACAACATCTATGGCATTTTCATATTGCAAATGGTAAGCTATTCCATAATTCGCTTCAATTTACTGACAGAAGAGTTTCTCCAAAAGTGATGTGACAATGTGAGACATGACATAATGACCTGTGTGGTGCCACAAAGTCAGACTACAGATACATTTTACTGATGCGTTTGTATAGATTCCTGGACTTCTATTTATAATGACACTGTTGTGATGCTACCTGTACTTAGCAAAAGCTCTGGACACAGAATACTTGGCAACAAACATCCACACGAAATCGGATAGCAAGATCAGTTAGAGCAGGGGTGTCAAACATAATGCCGGGGGGCTGAATTGGCCCAGCAAAGGCTCCAATCCAGCCCACTGGATGGATTTTTAACTATATTTTCCCACATTTTGCACCTACCTTCCCCCATGACCATCCATGCTACACCAAAGTAATAAAATAAATAGTATAAACCTGTATTTTTTTTTTTTTTACTAATGTTTTTGACAGTATGCTCACAGTGGTTCTGTGAATTACCCAAAAACTTTCTGTTTTGACAGATCTTAAACCCAGAGAGTCATACTGACAGATTTCGCTTCTTTTTCTTATATTAAGATATCTCAGGCATATTTTAAAGCGTAGTTTGACACATTGCCTTGAGTAATTCTAAAAACTAATCCAAAAAATAATTACTATTCACTACAAACTGAATTATCTCTGTAAATACAATATTACCAAAATGTAAATGCTGAGAATGTAATAGGAGACAAGAAAGAATATTCAGAAATTGAAACATTTTAAAACTTTTTGGATAATGACACAATTTTTGTGGCACGTCTTTAAATGTAAGATTATTTTTCGATACTCTGACTCACCCCAACCGATCGCGGTTCTGCTGGAGGTTTATTCCTGTTAAAAGGGAGTTTTTCCTTCCCACTGTCCAATGCGCTTGCTCATAGGGGGTCATATGACTGTTGAGGTTTTCTCTGTTGTATTATTGTGTGGTCTACCTTACAATATAAAGCGTTTTGAGGTGAGTGTTGTTGTGATTTGGCGCTGTATAAAATTGAGCTTGAGAAAGAATACAGCCCTGTACACATTCATCCTGGGACCTACATCAGCAGTCACGTTATTACAAAACACTTGAGGCCCGATTCCACTGACGGGTATACATGACCATGTGTGCCCATGCATAATGCCGCCTCCACCATGTTAGACAGATAATGTGGTATCCCTTGGATCATGAGCTATTTCCCTACTTCTTCACATCTTTCTCATCCTTTTGTTAATTTAATAACTAAATAATTTTTTTAACTGTGTGCATCAGTTTTATTTAAAAAACAAAACATGTTTGACATTATAAAAATCACACATCTGTGTCAACAATGTATTATAATGTTTATTTTTTAAATGATCTAATAGCATCATATTAAATAACTAAACTTCCCCTGGAGGACAGTGGCTTTACTTAAACTGTTTTATGCTGATGTCATCATTGTTAATATGGAAATCTAGTGTATTATACTATCTTTATATATTTTTGTGTAATTGTGAAGTAATATAATGTTGTATTGAAAAATACAATTTTAAAGAGCTCAAGCAAAGAAAGTGCTTATGTCCCCCAGTGACTAACATATTGCTTTAAAGTTTGGAGATGATCCAGTGTACACAAAAGCTTTTTCCTAAATCACGTAACCCTGAGCTTTGATGTATGACTTTGAAGTATTACATACTAAAATGGTGTATTTTCTTTACTCATATGACTGAAGCAGAATTGGCTGAAATCTTTGGTTTCTCTAAGATATAAAAACTTGAGATTTTAAGATATATTCACTCAGTGTTAATACAGTGTGGGATTTTGCAAAACTTCATGGTGTCATTGTAAAACTCTCTCCATGGCTTTTTGTATGATATATTATACTCGATATGTTTTCTTGCAATTTTTTTTTCAATTTTAACTTTGACCTTGGGCACTAACAATGAAGGTCAAGGTCAAATGCTTAGCCAGCCTAGGTACACATGTCCCCCCAAGGCCTAGTAAAATTGTATGTGATATAAAGTTTTTATTGATTTTCACATTTGGTGTGATCGGACCCGATTTTTACCAAAATTAAATCAGTTCGAGCTGTTATTGGTATCTACAATCACACAAAAATTTTTAAAGATGATAGCTTAAAAACTGTGGATGCTACGCACCGCCTTCCTGGGGGGAGAATAAATATGTTCTGGTAGAATACATAAAAGTCTGTAGAGAAACAATTACATAATTTATGGTGCTAAAATTACTGTTATGTGGTTTAATTTGATCCTAATAAAGGATTGAAAATACAGTACTTATTACACCACATATCTAAATAACATCTAACAAAAAGGAAGGGACCTCAGCCTGGATGACTGCTCTTCTATTTTCAGCCGTTCAGACTTTCTGTCTCACTGCAGCCTGTGTGTGTGTGTGTGTGTGCGTACGCATATGTGTGTGTGTGTGTGTGACAGTGCGGCCTTGCCTCAAAGTGACTGATATTTGTCACTGTATGAGGAAGCAGAGAGCTGAATTATTGAAGGCTTGTTTTTCATCAAGCTGAAATTAAAGTTGCACACGCAGAGGGTTCAACACACACATGCACACAGTCAAACACAAGCGCACAGTCAGTCACTTCGGCAAATTACTTCTGCTGAAAACCAGTCTAGAACACAAAGTTCAAAATGAAACTCACGATTACTTCAGGATGCGCGTGTGTGCGTTCACCGCACTTTGTCACATTTCTCACTTTACTTCATCTACCTCCACACTGGGTTGCAGAGCAGTGATCGGCAGTCGTTTGCTGCAGTTTGTAGGCTGCTGAAGGAAGCGCTGTACATGCTTAAAACACTTTTTGAGTTACAAGAAGGATTATATGAGATATGAACTGTATGTCTGCTGGGATGCAACAAACCATTAAGCTTGTAATTGCACAACAATCCTGTGTTTTTTATGAGCTACTCTGAGTCATCAGTTGTCTTAATGACTCCTAGGAATTTGTGATGAGGAATTTATGAGATACAAGCAAAGTGCGTTTTAGATTGGGCTTGTGTTGCCATTCGGGTGACAATTAAAGATAAGGGAGGAGCTCTGTCTGAGTACTTCTGTATAATTTAGCATCAGAATTTCTTTTGCTGATGAGTTCAAAATCGCTCCAGGAGTCAACTTCTATGACAAAACGTTTTGTCTGAGACAGACTCCCCCACCACCACCCTGAATTGGATAAACAATTAAAACATTCATCCATCTATTTTCTTAAGTGTGAAATATCTTCAGCGCATCTTTGGGTGAAAAACAGAAGAAAAAATAGACCACAAACCTTTGCTTCTCCTTCATCTCAGAATGATAAACACATTAAAAAGGTGTTAACATTAGAGGCCAGAACCCGATATAATGTTATCTTTAATAAAAAGGACTGTTTGGGTGTTTCACATGCAGTGTGGTTTCATTCTGCTCTGTGCCTTCACTGTTCACAGTTTCTAATACTGGTGTGGTTTAATGCTGACAGGAAGATGAAATGCATCTTTTTTAGAAGCTGCACACAAAGACTCAACAGGAACTGAAAGGGTACAAAAGCTTGTCCCTCATTCTAAATTCCATTTAGAGTAGCACACTTGACACTATAGTCGACATGATTCATTTATGTTAATAAAGAAGCATCTTTATTGAAATTTGACATAATAAATCACATTACGAATAAAGATGTTATCTTATTTTTTATAAGTGCATACACATAAAGAAATATAAATAAAACGCAAAATCAAATTGTAGATTTCACATTTTAGGGATGTGTTTTCTTCATTATTTGATTAAATAATTTAAAAAAACATATAAACTACTATATAGAAGAAGAGAAAAAAATAGCTTTAAAAAAAATAAAGGGACTGTAATTATTATTTTTTAAACGTTTATCATTTCCAGTAAAAACACGTCTGTGTTAGGTAATTAAAACAAGGCCTACTTTAGTCTGGTCGTGGTTAAGTAAAACCAACATCTATTCCTAGCACGAGACAGGATGGTACAAACCATACAACCATTTACCTGCATTGACCCTGCCCTACTTTTTAAGTCGTGTTTGTGGCTCCAGCAATGCCACCTGACTTCCAACTCTGCTCTTGTCATAACTGCTAGGGCTCACAAGAGGACTTTGCCTGAGACAAAATAGTGCAGCAGTCAGGCTTCCTAACCTCTGCTGCAATTTGAAGTCCTCTGAATTTGAATTACAGTGGCACCTCATGAGGAAAAAACACAAAAAACTCGGAGATATACAGCGTTTAATACAAATCTTAATTTTATTCTTTCCTTAAAAGTCAAACCTTTAAAAGATCTTCCTCATGCAGAAGTGTCACCATAAGAGATTTGAAATGACTCATCAAACGTTTACAGCTGCAGCAGGAAGATCAAAGGACTTTTATTCTGATAATCAGAGATATTGAAAGGCGATAGCAATTATTATCTCTGAATGAGTTTACAACCAGCTTTTTATTTCAATGAGGCAAAATGCCACCAATCAGCACATCTGCGTTGAACACTTTGCACCCCTCCTAGTTTCCATTGGCACACTTTTGTAATCTGTCAACACCTTCTCATTCCGGCCAAAAGCCACCCTCGCACGTTTCGTATTTTCATCTCTTTATCTTACCCCGTTAGGGCGTGCCATCTCATCTTGGCTTTTCATTTCCTCTAACCACTGGTGCTCTCAGCCTTACACAGGAAGTGTCAGGTCTGCCCTGGCCTCTCACTCTTCTCAGTCTCTGGCTGCTTGTCACATAAACAAAGTGTTTGCAGTATCACCCGCAGAGAGGAACTGTGGTTCATATCGAGGTTCTTCTGCTTGACAAGAAGTTATCCTCCCTGCCTGGTTCTTCTCAGCTTTTTACAGCAACTTTTCTCAGATGATCCATTTGTGAGCAGATTGAAACTGAGCTACAACATGAGCCTACGGAAACTAAGTGAGTAGCATGTGTGTTTGTTTGAATCTGTCTGGAGAGCGGTTAAACTGTATAGTAAGCAGTTCAGTTCAGATCTGGAGATCAAACAGTGTTCTGGTGATAATGTGACAATAGTGACATGTAAAAAAAAATCAGCACCATAACAAATAAAGTCTACTTCAAATATTTTTTGTCTGCTTTTGTTAAGTCAGGTAAAATAAATACCTTATTTACTTTATTTTAGTACTGTATGCATACATGTTCTTATATTAAAATGCATGTCATTTTAAACACAGTCCTTTTATATCTCTGCTTCTCGGAAAGATTAAAAAAATAAGCGTGTGGACATTTCTTCACAAAGGCAAATTTGTGGCAGCAAAATGCAAAGAAGAGCGTAAAAGTCCCCTCAGTGCCTCTTGAAATTGGAACATATTCAGCCAAGCAGAAACAAAAGCACAGCTATATAAATAGCATTCAGTTCAGAGCTGCAGATAAATGCAAAGAAAGCAGAACAAGTGAAAAAAGCATACAATATATTTTTATCAACTTATAATGTTGCTATGACTAGATATGTCACTAGAATTGTATGCTTGGGTGGTAATTTGTATGTTTTGTGAGGATAAGATTTACAAAGGCTACTCTTCTTTTCCATTTTAAGAAGCTTCAGCAATTTGAGCATCAGGTTTATAGTGGTATTTTCTAATGAAACTACTTAACACTACAAAAATAACTTATTCAAAAGAGCGAAAAGAATAAATATGAATCAAAGGCTTTAGATGCACTGCAATCAGTGGTCTTCCTCTTTTTCTTCCTACCTGGCAACTCCATATCCAGCATCCTTTGTCCAATATATTCGCAATCCCTCCTCTGCACATGTCCAAACCATTTCATCCTTGCCTCTCTAACTTTGTCTCCAAACTGCCCAACCTGAGCTGTCCCTCTAATTTTACTCATTTATAATCCTGTCCCACCTGGCCACTCCCAGTATCCACTTCCAGCTCCACCTCTTGTCGTTTGATTAGTGCCATCATCTCCAAACAATACATGATAGCAGATCTCACTACCATCTTGTAAACCTTTCTCTTCTCTCACAAATCTCCTCTTAGACTTGCTTCCACCCACTCCACCCAGCATGCGCTCTCTTCTTTTTACCTCTCATGTGCACTGTCATTTGCTTTGGATTGTTGCCACCTCCTTGGAGCTTCAGCTTTCCACCTGCCTGACTTTCATTTCTCTTCTCTTCAGCGCATACCTCCACCTGTCCAGGCTCTCTTCCACCTCCTCCCAGCTGTCACTGCAGATCACAGTACCACGAACATCGTAGTCCATGGAGATTCCTGCTTGACATAACCACTGCCAGTCTCATTACTGTCCTATACTTCTGAGATTCTCACACCCACCTTGTCCTCAGTAATGATATTTATACCTACCTTTCATTGTTCTAAACAGTTACATCTCGCCATAAATGCCTGTTAAAATATACTGAGGTAGAGAAGAAGCATGTTTCCACGGTGCATTTAAAGTAAGAGCAGAAAAAAAGGAGACTAAATGAAAAAACAAGCGACCAACCTGTTCACAACCTGAACACTTGCTCCTCTTTAATTGTCTCTCTCTCAAGGTTTCAAATGGTTTGGCAGCCTAACCAACCTCAGTTTTCGCCGCTCCACTGAGAAATCAGACTCCAAGGCCTCTAAATCAAAGTCTGGAGCAGGAGCAGATGACACTGATGGTTGCACAGTCCTAACTCCGGTTTCTGAGGCGACTGTGGATGACCTGGGGGCCATGCGTCCCCGCACTGCCAGCTATGTCCGCTCCAGTGAGAGCTATACACACGTGGGCACGCTGCCACGTCTTCTGATGAGGAAGAAGGACAAGAGCGGTAAAGGTAAAGCAGCAGAAGTTATGATCATCTCTCCAGCCTGGCTGAACCTTTGGGCTAGTATAGGGAAATATTTAACATGCTAAATAACGTGCTTTCTCTCTCACACTCACGTACCCAGGATGCCCGAGCAGCAGTAAAAAGGCTAAAGACAAGATCAACAGAAGTCAAAGCCAGCGACCTACAGGGGACCAGAGCTCACTGAGACTCAAAGATGCCACATCCAAAGAGGCTGAGGATGTAATTAACACCGATAGTCGGCCCAAAGCACAGCTTGAACCTAATGGTGAAAGTAAATACCCCCAAACCTCAAACGTCACCTCTGGGCCTACATCTGCATGTGTAGATCTGCCGCCATCTGGTGGCTGCGGGGTAGAACTTCAGCCAAAGATTTGCGACAACCAAGGCGTCACCGTGGCAGGTGCGGACTCGAACCCCGAGAAAGAGAACTCGTCACCTCCCCTTAGCAAAGAGAATGATGAGGCGCATGCAGGTTTAGAGTCAGAAGAACCGAAAGAGGAGTCCGGAGAGACGACAGACGGGGCAGAAACAGGAAACCAGGAGTCTGACAGCATCTACAGGTGATCTTTTTTATTTCTTTAATTTTTAAAACCAGTGTTTGTAGCTATTTGTTCACGTGCTGCATGTACTAGGTCTACCTATTTTTTTCTGTGTTTTATAAACTATTCGTACCACAGCATTGAGTGTGGTCATGTTCCAGCACAGAAAAACTGAACACCTGGTTCAAATAATGGAGGAAGGGAGCGTTAATCAAGGCCGAGCACCTCTAATGGTCTGGTTGTGTTCTTTGAGTAAGCCAGAGGGCGCAGATCTGCGGGTTAAACTGCGTGAAATAAGTTTGGTAATTCGCTTTGTGCAGACATTGCCGTAGACAGGACTTATCCAAAGCGATGCATGTGAAGTGAGAATATAACAGGGATTTATTAAAGTCTTTTGCGAGTAACATCGATTCTGTTTTATCGATTAAATTCTGCTGGGAAGCTTCTGGTTTTATTTTTTTTTCTCGCATTGATTTGTTCTTACGCACAAGAACCCAAGTGAAATAAGATTTCTGTGGGCTTATTGCATGCGTTTCATAATTTATCAACAAAGCCAAAAGTTGAAGACGAGTTTGGGGAAATGTACTAAGACCTCAACCGACCTCATTTTCTCGTAACTTTCCCATGACATGTCAGTGCGTGTCTCCTGTTACAGTGAGATTTGCACTGTAACGTGCGTGCTTGTGGGCTGTGGTTATGCTGGCACACGGGGGCTCGTGTGTGTGTGTGTGTGTGTGAGCGTGCACTATCAACCCATTAGTTCTAGCCGAGGAACCGTGGGAAATGCAGCTCTATATAGTGTACTCCAACTTCAGTATAGGCACATCAAAGAGTTCTTCCTCCTGTGTCAGTTCAACCCTAAATCACAGGTCTTTCCATTGCTCAGCCTGACCGTCCATTTCCCTTCCACAGTGCAGCTCTTTACTCGTATTTCCCAGCTTTTCTGGAAAACCCTTTCCAGTTGATTCTCAGACAGTGTTGGTAGTGTGTGGTACTTTGGGGTTCTGCTAAGAATGAAATGTTGTCATCTTGTTTCTGGGATAATCTGAGCAGCTAGCAGATACAGGTCCTCTGTGTCATTGTCTCCCAAGGAACAAAGCATGGGCATTCAGCATCTACTCGTGTTGTCACTCATGCTGTTATGGCTGCATCTAAAACAAGTACAGGATAACCTCGTTTCCAAATAAGTCGAGACCGTTTAAATCGCAAATGAAATGATAATGCAGTGCTTTAAAAATCGGATCAAGTTTAGCACATCTTCTGTGTAAATGTTTCAGAACTGAGGAGACAAATTTCTGCAGCTTTAAAAATAGTACTGTTTCCTACTCTCGCTTGATATAAAGTTTCAACTGCTCAGCAGTTTGAGGCTGCATTTGCTGCACTTTGTTTGGCATAAATGCCAAACGTCTTCACTGGGTGACCGGTCACTTTAGCACATGTATTACTTTACTGCTTAGCCATGCTGTTTGAATATATGCGGAATATGCCTTGACACTGTGTAGCTGAAATAAGCAAGACAGTCTCTGAAAAGATGACAGCATGTGTTATATCATCAACAGTGCAATTCATCAAATCACAGCTGTGCAAGTTAGCCACGTCATGCTAATACATCCAACAACAGCACAGATACTGGCTTTCCAATGTAATTTTCTTTACTTGTGGACTGTTGGTCAGACAGTTGGATTGTGTTGCATGGCAGCAGATGTTTTTCCTCATCTTTCTGAGATTTTATGAACTATGGATTGAATTAATCAGCAAGACATTTTTTTCAGCATTTCCAGTTTTTATCAAGTGAGAAGTCAGTTTAATGGAGTACATAACCCACTGTCCTCATCCTTGAGTAAGTTGAGGACAACCTGAGGTAGCAGCAGGAGAACGTCAGTGAAACTGAGTTTTAATGAAGTGTATTATCCAGTAGATGAGGTATAATGTTGCAGGCAGATTATCTCTAATGAATTCAGAAATTCCAGGAAAGCTTTTTTAGTCTTCTATGCACTTTATTATCAGTTTCAGCGCACTGAGTGGGACCTTAAGTTGCAGCCTCCTTTATAAACTTTTCAGGCTTTTCCACTAGAAGTGACATGAAAAACATGCACATACACAGCTATGGGATTTTCTTGAAAGTGTTGGAAAAGAGCATATATATATATATATATTTAAAACAGACTACTGCTTCTGATTTTTATGTAAATCTGGGGTAATATTTGTTCTCGCTAGTGTTATCAGATGCATAGTTATGTATTAAAAAATTCTATACTTATACAATATTAAAAAAGAAAATCAGGGTTAAAAGCATAGAAGCCACTGTGGCTGTGGCACTGTGGCGCTCCTCTACTGTTGGACCTATTAACATTCCCAGGCCTACTACCATGATAGGGCCTTTTGATCTGACCTCTCTGTAGTCATGTGTAACACAGCTTTGCTCTGGGCCCTGTGAGACCCTTCATGCAAGTAGGAGCTGTGCTGAGTGATCTTAAAACTTGTCTGGGAGTGTAATTGCCCCTTTTGCTCGCTACTGCTCCGTATCTGCACGCTAGTGCCCACACTGAGGCTCCCAGGACTGCAGCACAGTGGGGTTTTGACACATGATCGGGATCCATCATGAGTGTTAAAGCCTGAGTTATGGTGCCTCCGAGATTTAAGAGGCCAGCTCCATATTCAGCAACCTTAGATGTTCAGCAGGGTTTGTTATCTCTCTATTTTCCTTGAAGCTGGACTGCAGTCATGGGAATACAGGCAGAGCTTTTGTGTGTTAACATGTGCTGCACCTGTTAGAAGAGCAGATCAAACACAAAGGCACAATTGTGTGTATCAAAGGTTTATAGGCTTCCCCCCCCCCTGTTATTACAATCCTGAGCATTTTATCTCTTTAATCTTTCTTTTCTCCTCTTATGCTTCTTCATTATTCTCTTTTCAGCCACATGAAGCCAGCAGAGGACCAATCAGAATATGTTCAGGTGGGTCTGCATCTGTTTTTTTTTAATCTTCTTTTACAAATATGCGGTTTATTCTTCTTCTCTGTGCGTGCAACATATTTTAAAATTGCCCCAAGGAAACTTTTCAGAAATCTGTACCTTTGACACAAGGACAAAAAAACCCAATCATGTTTTACTCTTTACCTTCCCATTATAATTTTTTTTCTTTTTAATATACTCTTCTGTCATGAACACACATCTACACACATTTAAGACCTTACACTTGAGCATATATTAGTTGCAGTTTTCACCATGAATGTGCAGTTGAATTTCCTCCTCAACTGCATGATTATTAAGATGATTAAATTAGATTTTTTTTAATGTGAGCACTCGGATGTAATTGTGGCAGATTATTAGCCCCTCAGTTTTCAACAGCTATGCTCATTTGAGCAGGCTTACTCTGCATTTAGCCTAATTCAGCCTGCCATTTAGCTAATTGAATTTGGAGTGAGGAAGTGTGCGCCTTAGAGCCGGCACTGTATGCTGCAGCCAGTAGGTGGGGCCATCCACTTTGGGTGTGAGCTCCTCAAAGAGCAGAGATCGTGAGAAGCTTTTTCACGACTTTGGAGAAGATGGTACAGATTCATGCATTTTTTTTTTAAATAGCATGAAACACTTCAGCTGAGATCAAAGTGGAAGTGAGAATAAGAAGGTGGAGTTGAAAAGGGAGGTAGAAAGAAGGAAAAAAAGGAGAGAGTAAAATAAGCTGCTGGGTTCTTGGGATCTGTTTTTCTATTGATTGTACATCAGAGCCAGGTAGTAAAAGTATTCTCCTGATGACCTTGACCTGTGTTCTTTCTGTAAAACAAATATGTTCAGATTTCACTGGCCTGACAAATTACCTACAGTTAAAAATGACCTTCACTGGAAGCTTTTTTTGTAAAATGTTGAAAACCAAAAATTTGTTACAGCTGCTTATCACAGACACGTACACACACATGTATGTGTATATATATATGTGTGTGTATACATATATATATATATATATATATATATATATATAAAAATAATTATGTGCATATGTCAGTATCTTAAACTTAACTAAACCAAACTTAGATAATATAAAAAAAAACATTAAGCTGAGCAGTACAAGTAATTTAAAAATGTTATCACTTTATCTCACTTTATTTGTAATTTAATTTAAATTTTATTTATACAATTCCAAATCACAACAACAGTCACCTCAAGGCACTTTATATCGTAAGATAGTCTAATATATACATACAGAGAAAAACCCAACAATCATATGACCCCCTATTAGCAATCACTTTTGTGACAGCGGGAAGGAAAAACTCCCTTTTAACAGGAAGCAGAACCAGGCTCATTCACGTGGCATTTGTGTCAAAACCCAAACAAAACATTGTTCTATTTATGGCCACTGCCTTGTCCTTTAGTTGTCGTGACAAAACTATCTTAACAAATAAATTGCCAAAGTTACTGAGTTTCTCAACTCAAAAAACATTGGTTCAACCTTAATACTTTGTTATACTTTTAATTCTGCATTCTTTCATTGTGATTCTTCATATTATTCCAATACCATGCCAAAAAATGATATGAAATGTCATGTATTGATGGTGACAGACACTTTAAACAAGTATCCACTGACAGCTTTTAGCAGACCATTGTGGGTCTGCTAAAAACAAAATCCAAACTACATCTAATCAACTCAAAATTGAAAAGAAAATATTTTCACAGGCGGGCACAAATATAATTTCACGGTCACTGGCTTTCTGAAATAGAGCCCCCATTCTTTTTCTAGAAGGTTAGATTAGATGAAGCCCTCACATTTTTATAAATTACATGTTAGAGCTCCAGTTTAATTTCAGGCCACATGGCCTGCATCTACTATGAAACACTGTGCCTTGAAATAAACCATGGTTTCATTGCATAAACTCTACAATTACCGCCTAGAAATGTTGCTGTTTATGATGTGGTCATATAAAACACAGGGTGCCTCATGAGTGTGTTATTCACACTGCAACCAAGTTTTTAAAAAGTCTGATATATGGTCAACTCATGCCAATTTTCCCAATTTAAAACCCTTGCAATGCTTTGTCACCCAAGCTTGATTCTTTCTCCCCGCCACCATCACCCACTGTCCCACCCAGTCCTTGAAAGCTGCCAGCAATCCCTCCATCTCCTTCCATTTCTCTGAAACATTTATGACAGCTGATGTTTAAATCAGGAGTTGGCCTCACTGTTCCGTGTTATAATGTGAGAGACGAAGCCAATGACTATCTCTGAGGGGGGTGTGGGAGGTGTTTTCACATGTGCCCGCTCACACATGTGTACATTCATTTGCACACAGACACATGCAAACACAGGATCGCACATAAAATGAAAATGAGCCAAAGTGTAGCAGAGAAAGGCATACAAACCAATCTGATGTGAGAAAGAAAATAAGCAATCAGTGAGAAAACCCCAAAAGCATTCAAGACAAGCACTTCATCTTTTCAGTTTTATCATAAAATATCCATCATCATCTATTTTTCATGGGGACACATGGTTGGTCAAGCAGTACATAGACGGATTTTGGTTTTGGACTTTTAGTGAGAGAAGTAATAAGTGTCTTCAAATGTTTTATAGTTGGTCAATAAATAGACCAGACAACACTGTTTTATTAAGAAACAAATCAAAAACTTTCAGCTTTAGTGTGAGTTTGTTTTTGTACCCGTTAAGTGAATGTGTGGTTACTGTCTTTATGACTGTGTGTTTATTTTTGCCTGTGCTTTGTCTCCTGTTTTGTGGTTTGGTTGTAGTTTGACAAAAGGGGGGGGGGGGGGTTCATATGAGGTTTATTAACATATCTTTGTCACAGGACTCTTAAAATGAATCTCTGTGTGTGCACGTGCGAAGGGGCTCAGCTGTGTGTATGTGCCTTACTACATGTTTGATTATGCGAATGGTTTAAATTTGTAAAGTCTGTGTGAGTCTTTGTGCTGTCTGATTAAATTAAGGCAGTGCCCTGTGGGGGCATGGATGAGTGTGCCTGTGTGTGTATGTGTGACTATTACAGTAGATTGAATTAATGTGGCGCCTCTGCAAATGGGAGTGGGTGAAAACCATCATGGCTGGTAACACACCCCTGAAAAGTGTTCGTTTACTATCCCTTTTTATAACGGACAGAAAACACTCATGCAGACGGCTTCACTGTCTGTAATGAAAAAGCAACTCTGAGTCTTTTGTTATTTCAAGAGTTCAGATATGCACTATGTAAACCTAAAATAAGTGCCAGCATGTGTAAAGTGGAACTATTGTGCTTTTCAATATTTGTCATGTATATACACTGTTACAATAGTAAAAGGTGATCTTAAAAATGTTCTGCTATTTATATTATTTCAAGAATGGAAAAACACGAGCTGTGAAGGAGCATAATAGACTCATTTTAAGAGTCCTCCAATGCTAAATGAAAATTTTTTTTAATCAAAACTGGGAAACCACTATCTAATCCACTGATTTAGCATCTTAATCAACTGCCTTTTTTTGTTTGTTTGTTTCTTATGAGGTCGAAGAAGCTATTTATGGCTGCTCTCTTGCCATAAGGGGGTCCCCACAGCATGTTTGATTTGCCAGAGTTTTACGGTAGATGTTCTGAGGTAGCGAATATCAAGACCTCCTGTGCTGTCCACTGGTCATTGTTAAAGATGCAGATACAAAAAAGTTAAATCAGAAGCTAGTAGCCAATGGTTTCAAGGTTGCATTTCATTGTTAAATTACACATAACCCAAACCAGCACAAGATTGTAGTCCAAGTTCTATGATCAAACAGACTACAAATTGAAATCTCAAAGCTTCTGCCACCATTGTCCATTTCCAGCAGATTTTGAATTTTCATATCTGTATAGAAATAAATGCACGAGAAACTAAAATACTGTTTAGTATATTCTTGGAAATGTCCTTAGAGTTACAAACAGAAGAAAGATTTATGTATGGGTAGGGATATCACACAAGATTGGCCTATTATACATATATTGCTATCAGGGTATAGTTGTATATTTCAGTATGTTGTGATATGAACACTTATGGCTTCTAGAAAGGCAATTTATAGGTAGTCATTATATAATTTGTCCACCAATCTATGACTCTTTGTTTTGTTTGTACTACAATACTCTCAAAATTGCCGCAGCATGTCTTCACTTCAAGTTGCTAACTAAGTTGGTAAATACATTTCATGAAGGTAAATAAACAATTCAACATTTTTATTTTTAATAAAGCTGTAACATCGATGAAGTTAATAGATAATATACACATAGTGTCTTTGTTTAGTATGCTAACATTTGCTAATTAGCACTAAAAAGTGTACAGGTGCCATTGATGAAAAGTGGTTTTGCTGCCATTTGGATATAAACCATAGTAGTGAAGTAGTACTTAAGAAAACAGTTATGTACAAAAGTTTTTAGGCAAGCCTCATTTTTTTTAATGTTTTGGAGGGAAAAGTTGAATCACATGCAAAAATTTATTGAGACACATGTAAACATGCATGAAAATACAGTAGATAAGGCAAAACGCAGAGTTTGTACAATTCTAACAAGCTTGAAAGTCAGTATTTGGTATGACCACCTTTATTCTTCAACAGCACCTGAACTCTCTTAGGCAAGCTTTTTTATAATTTCTTTAAGTAGTCGTCAGGAATAGTTCTCCAGTATTCCTGAAGGACATTCAATTTGATTCTTTGGATTTTTGCTGCCTCTTGCTCTGTTATCTGTGAAGATGATCCCTCACTGCTTCAGTAATGTTGAAGTCTAGAGTCTGGGGAGGCCAGTCCACGACAGTAATTGTATTTCTATCTGGTTATACTTTTACTACACTGGTGTAAACAATATCATTTTGCTGCCTCAGAAACTGCAGCCTCTGAGAGAAAATAACAATTACTACATGACCAGTGCATTCTTAGGTATTCCCAAAATTTTATCCACCCTCTTTAAGGTCACCATGAAGCAGGGATACTTGTCTTAATGGTATTACATAGTGTTTAATTTTTGACTAAGATGTGTCTAGTTGCTACAGCAACCAATTTGTGTAAAGTGTAGTCATTTTAATGTGATTAAAGCGAGTGGAGTTTTAATTGCACTGTTTAACACTTAAATTATTATTTTTCAAGGCCTTTGTGTGGATGGAGGCACAGCATTCCCAACAGACCTCTTTCTCTCTTTGTATCATTATTGTGGGCTTTGAAACACATATCTGTGGTTCAATACGGATTAAGCAGTGCTGTCCTGTGAAAACACACTGATGACAATCAGACGTGCAGGTCATTAGCTGTACCCGGCTAACCCCCAGTGGAGCCAGACACAAACACACACACACATACGCACATAAAGATGTGTTTTCGCTAATAATCTTGATCTACCCTCAGCAGATCTTTTTATTTCACACACGTTTTCATAAAAATATTTTCCTCTACCCCCTTTCATGCAAACACACTCACATGATTGTATTGCTATCTTTGTGAGGACATTCAATGTAAGGGATGAAAGTGAGGCCAAAAATGTCCTTACTTAAACAAATCACACCAGTCCTCATAAGCATAGTTGTGCAAGTACACACACATGCACACACACTTCATATCTTTGTGTGTCTCTCCATCACATGCACACATTCACACACACTTTCATTACTGTGATGCTTGCAGGCACATGTAGGGATTCTCCATTGTGTTCCCTATCAGCCTGCGGGATGGGGCTCACTAATTAATATTTAACTGAAGACCGCCTCCAACCAAGAGAGGAGATGCAGAGATAGAGGACTGAAAGGAGGGGAAAGTGGAGGGATCATGGCCGTGGAAGAGAGGGGAAGGACAGAGGAGAGAATAGGCCGGGAAGGATCAGAAGGAAGAAAAGCCTGGAAGTCTGAGGTTAGGCTATTGATCAGAAGGATAAGAAGGCAGGAGAGATGAGGGGAGGAGTACGGTGACAAGAGCAGTTGGAGAAATGCTGGATTTGACAGAGCCTAGAGAGGAGATGACTGATGCAGAAGCACTGAAAAGAGAAAGGTTCAATGAATGGATGACAGTGAGAGCAACAGAGAAGAAACTGACAAGAATTTGAAGAAAATGTAGGAATGAGACAGACGTTTTCTGACAGAAGCACTTCTCGTCAATGCAGAGATATAAAGAAAGATAGATGGATTTAAGGGGAAGCAGTAGTAGGAACAAAGTAAGGATGAAGCAAGGAAGAAAAAACATGCCGCAGCTACACACTGCAGCATATGATATTTGTTTGACAAAAATTAATTCATCCAAGGATGAAGTTTGAGTTTTACAGAATTTGCTTTAAAACAATAACAGGCTGTGCTTGTTTTAGCAGCTGTGTGAACCAAATACTTATTGAAAGATAGCCAAACAGACTACAATTATAGCAGCAAGGAGACTACCAAAGATACATATTGAAATATAAATATCAGTTTGTGGAGTGGCTTCAGGCTAGTCCAAGACACCCTAATTTTGACATGTTTAATGATGAACTCTCTCCATGCATCAAATTGTTGATTTTTTTTTTTTTTTTTTTTTTTTTTTTTTCTTTTTTTTTTATT
>VUQG01014192.1:4978-34933 GCA_015106755.1 Etia nguti | reverse complement strand
AAAGTCCAGATCTAAATCCAATCGAGAATCTGTGGCAAGATCTGAAAACTGCTGTTCACAAACGCTGTCCATCTAATCTGACTGAGCTGGAGCTGTTCTGCAAAGAAGAATGGGCAAGGATTTCAGTCTCTAGATGTGCAAAGGTGGTAGAGACATACCCTAAAAGACTGGCAGCTGTAATTGCAGCAAAAGGTGGTTCTACAAAGTATTGACTCAGGGGGCTGAATAATTACGCACACCCCACTTTTCAGTTATTCATTTGTAAAAAATGTTTGGAATCATGTATGATTTTTGTTCCACTTTGCGTACATTACGTAGCTTGAGGCTGCCATATGTCCTGTAGGAAGTGGTAAAAGAAACGGATAAAAAGACAAACTAAATAAATAACAGCTCAAATCATTTAAGTAACTTCTAATACAAGGGAGAGAGCATCCACATGTCCCCACGTCCTTTCCCCGTAAGTGGCTGAACTTTATGATTTGACTACAAGTCAAATGGAAGCTGGAGTTGAAACTTGAGCAAGTGCTGGACATACCTGAGGAGTGTGTGTGTGTTGGAGCCCGGGGTGTGGTGCTGAAGGGACAGCGACCCTCATTGTTGGACTGGGTGTGACTTTGGGGAACTCTCCGTGGTGCTGGGCCACTCTTGACCTCAAACATCCGACAGAGACGCCCTGCAGAGACATTTAAAGACTGCACGCCACGCTTTAATTATTACATTACACAACTCTCTGGCAGGCAGGACAGCTGCGAGGACACTGTCTCCGGGTAAAATAGCGCTACAGCGAACAAGTCTTCAGTTTGGACAAGTGACAGCGCAATATTTCCGGACATTCAGCTGTGATGCGCTCCTGATAGTGCCAGTCTGGACGGTTTCATTCGGGCTACAGGTAATTCCTCATCGGGAAACATCCTCCTCCTCCTCCACCCTAGGATCTCTATTGTGACAAAGCCAGACTGTAGGTCTCTCCCTCATATGCTGACTTATAACTCAAACAGCTGTGGGCAAGGAGCTAATTTAGACTCATGAGTAAGCACATCAGAATTGTTGCTGATCTGTGGTGGAATCACTGACAAGCAATATAGCAGAAGGCTTTCTCACATCTTTCCCTAATATCAGATATTACGTGGATGCATGTTGCACTTCTCTCTCCACCGTGAGAGTGTGTGTGTATTTTTTTTCTCGAGCAGTATTAGCTTTACTGATTTTTTTCCGCTTTGGTCACGGTGCGACCACCTGCGATTGAAAACCGGCAAAGGCGGTGGCTGTCCAAGCGCACAGAGCTGAGGGGGGAAAAAAAAGAGGACAACACAAGAAGCTGAGACTCCGAGCATCTGTGCAGCTACACCCTGACAAACCCATTCACAACCAAGCGCCTGGAAAGGATGTCGACCGCCGGGGAAGTGCCAGCTTTCTTTCAGAGGATGGGCTCCGACAGCCCGGCCAGGCCCAGGCAGAAATTCTGTGGCGTGTTCTGTCCAGTGGAAGGCTCCTCGGACAGCAAGACGCTGGACTTTGATGCTCTCTCGGCGTGCAGGGGCAGGAGTGACGGGCGAGTCATTGACCGACAGACCGACATCTCCCAGCCGAGGAAGGTAGAGATAAGGGAGAGCACAGGGAAAGAGGCTCTGCAGAATCTCGATGATAAACGGGTAATTTTCTCCGATTTTGCATGCCGATTGTGTATATTTTACACCTCTCTTTCCCAGTCTTCCTCTTTTTGTCTTTCTTTCTCTACATTTATCATTCCAGCTCTCATTTATTTCATCCAACATTCAGCTTTTTGCACACGCCCGCGCCATTTTTCATCTAAAATCGCATCAGTCACAGAGCCTTTGCCACTCAGCAGAGTTTGTTTAAGCATACAGATCCAGTTTATGCCAGACAACTTGCCGTGACTACATTTCCCAGAAAGCATTATGATGTAACAGAGTCGCTGGCCCTCAGTTAGAGGGCCCACCATGCAGAAATGCCAGAGGGAGTGGCTCTGTTAGTCAGAGTCCTTAACAGCACAGTGCAGTTGGCTGATGGTGAAGGAAACACTGTTAACAGGTCTGCACGAGAAAGAAAAAATAAGCATGTGTGTCATCTACCATGGCAGGGTTTAAATAAGAGGCACACCTATTTGAACACATCAGCCTGGTTGCTTTTGTAAGGTGATGCAGGGTTGGACCATTGCAGCATTACTGCCCTTGAGATCTGTCGTTCTTTTAACAGCAGAACTGAGTTGATGGACAGGAGACGGCTCAACCTGACCTGCATGACTTGCAGGAAAATCTATCACATCTTTTACTGCTGCTTCAAGCAGTTATTTAGGTTTTAGTGATTGGTGGTCAACCCACATCTGTACTTCCTTTACTTAATACTCGAGCACTCAGGATGCTGTTAAAAGCTTTGGGCGTTGGTGTTGAGCCCTTTTATCATGTTACATATTGATTGGAAGCATTCGCCACACAACCCACTCCTTACTCTCTTCCATCTCTTCAAGTCATATATGATTAGTTAGTTGCTCTTCACTTTTCTGATGTGAGAGCTTACTTCACAAACACAGACTTCACAGACTTAATTGATGTGATCTTCAATATCAGTGATGTCATTATTACAGGAGATGCATTTTAGCATTGGGTTCTTCAAAAGCAAGCTGACATTTTAGGACTGCGGTGGATAAAATGCGACACAACAGTGCTGCAGTGAATGTTTACTCAGCTATTGTGTGTAAATGTGGGTTTGCTGCACTTGCAATTTCCACTTTTACTTCTGCTCCACTCAATTTCAGAGGCAGACATTGCACTTTGCAATCCACAGCATTTATTGTACACCCCAAGTAAGCTTTACCGACTTAATTAATAACATGTTAAGATAAAACTCAATTGAATTCATGGAAATGTTTAGACTGTTTACTTGGATTTTTTAGTACTGATTTATCCATGGACTCTACTAGAGTAGCTTTGCACAAGTCACAGTTTAGAATAATCCTTCTCTATCTCATATTGAACCTTTGTGCAGATCCTCTGTTTGAAACAAGCCACGTAACTCCCTTTAGCCTCCTTTTAAACCAGCTTTCCTCTGATTGGTGACCAGTGGTAAACAGAAGGTTTGAACAGCAGGTAGGTGGAGCTGTTGCCTGAGATCACCATATTTAGGATAACCACTCTCCATGATGTCATATAGAGCCAAGAGCATCAAAAACTGTCTGAAACATGTTGTTAGAGCAGTCTGAAGCCTGAGCTTTTGTCTCATGGGGATTACATGTACTTACACAACATGTAAACTCATTATGTTAAACTTTGGCCCTCTTTAATATGGCTATTCAAAATAAGAAAATGAATAAGTAAAAACTGACAACTTTTACTGTGGTTTTACAAACATTTATACAACAGATGAACTTTGGATAGCAATTTCTTGCCTTAAAGACTCTGTTTGCAGTTGTTTTTTAATGCATCTTGGGCAATCTGATTACATGCGGATGGCTAAGAGGCATCACTGTTTACAACTGTTTATCACACGTCTCCAAGGCTTCTGTACAAATTTCACAACTGGCTTCGCCACTTCCACTGGAAGGTCAAAGGACACTGTCCCTTTTGTCTCTCCCTTGCTCATTAAGAAAACAAAGTAATGGCTATACCAGCTGTTGAGACTGGCAGGAAAATTTCATCCGCATCCATGGCAAGACAAAAAAGAAATACCACATGCTGCACTGATGACATATTTTCCTGTTACGTTCTTGTCAGGGACACACCAGGACAAAAGTATCACAGACTACTTTGATAAGTCCTGTGGGTAATCAGCTGCACATCATGATGTGAATGTACTGTTCCATAAAGAATCCTTATGCTTAGCGGAAGACCGCGGAAGCCATGCTTTAAGTGTTTAGGCCAAATTTTGACCCTAACATCTGGATGTCACAGCAGAAGCTGAGGCTTATCAGTCAAGGCAACATTTTTTAATCTTCTGTTGTTTAATTTTAGTAAGCCAAACTGGGGCTTTAGCTTCCTGTTCTTAGCTGACAAAAGCAGCATGCAGCGTGGTCTTCTGCTTTAAAGTTTGATGCGTTCTCCTCTGATCTCTAATATTTTGTCTGTTTTTGGACTATCCTCTGTAAACCCTGGAGATGGTTGTGTGGGAGTGGGCAGTTTTCTAAATGCTGATACCATCCCGTCTGGCACCAACAATCATGCCTCATATAAAGTCACTTAAATCACCTTTCTTTCTCATCCTGATGCTTGGTTTGAACTTCAGCAGGTCATCTTGACCATTTCAACATACCTCAGTGAGTTGATTTGCTGCGATGTAATCAGCTGATTAGATATTTGAGTGAACAAGCAGCGGAACAGGTGTACCTAATAAAGTGTCTGATGAGTGTATATTTGCTTCTGTATACTTATAATCTTATTTCCCAGAGTGCATTTAAAATCAGGTGTAAACACAGATATAAAAACTACAAATGGTTTTTAAAGTTTGCTCTTAAAGGAACTGTGTCAGTTCAAATACATAAATATTTTTTTCTATTTATAAATAAACACAAAACAAAATTTAGCGGAGATTCTCTGAGTACAAAATATATCTGGTTAAGCTCAATTGACTACTTTTGGTGATCTTACACTGCTTTAGCCTGTTATAGATAAATAATAAAGTTAGCTGTATCTCAGTAAGAGAGGAAGTACATTTTAAAAATGAAAGGAAAGTTTATCACATTTCTTTTACTAGGAACTCTTCTCGATCAGTCTTTGATTAAAAATAAAAATGTAAACACTAATTAAATCTCGAACAATGTCGGACTATTTTGTCTGTCAGCATTTGCCAAACACACAAAAGGCCAAATTTACATTCCCGTGATTCCAGTTTTACCCTTTCTCAAACAGTGCTGTAATCCCAATTTGTATCGAGAACCATTTAAGTTGATCAGAGCTGGAAACAGGTGAAATCACGTCACCCTGCCTGAGCCTGAGCTCTTGCTCGCTCTAATAACACCCCCACCTTCAGACACACAGCAGATAATGTGAGGTAAGATGGCTGCTGGCTGTTTCTTCATTTGTTCCTTCGGTGGATGTTTGCAGGCTGCACTCCCTGCTTGCCTGCCTTCCCTAATCCGGCGAAAGCAATTGATGGCATTAGTGTGTTTCTCCGCTGTCAATGGAGCAGGGCGAGGCTCTGCGCATGCTCCGTGGGGTTCTTTTATTGGGAAGAGGCTCTCGAGCGGTCCCTCCCTCCCCTCTTGTCTGAATCCGTCTGGGAAGGAACGGTTTGGTGCATCGGCGGAGACCGGGAGGCTGCCAGGATCTGGAGTTGACCGATAGTTTGATTCTTCACGTCTGTGGCCTCCTGCAGATCACCCGTGTCTGTCTAGTCTTCCTCCTTATCATCTTCATTACCATCATCCTCACTACAGCCCGGCGGCCAGCGGTAATCCGTCCCGTTTGCATTTCTAGCGGTCTACGGCGCACACGAAACACCGGTGAAGATGTCTGGCTACCAAGGCAAGAAGAACATCCCCCGCATCACAGTGAGTGCTCGGATGTTTTCACGTTTGGAGCGGCCGTGAGTGGGTCCAGCCTGGCTGGTGTGGGCCTGCGGGGTGTGGGTGCAGGATGTCACCGGGGCGGCATGGTCCCTGCGCCGCTGCGCCCCTCGACGATCCAGGGCAATGGCGCAAGAGTTGATCTCCTAAAAGAAATTCAAGAATAAAATAAAAGCGTTTTGTAGATGCATTCCTGTTTAGTTGTGAGATCAAACGATCACGAGGGTCGAGAAATCAGTGAGGCCAGCGATAGTGTGGTGAGGCTGAAAATTTTCGTGTTTTTTTTTTTCCTTGCAGCATCTTTGCGACAAGTGCTTATGTCCGGATAAACCCGAGCTCTCGCTTTACATTAGAATATCCATTGTTTGTGCACATTTACGCCACCCCTGCAATTCATCTTCCGTGCCATGCATGACAGTTGAGATTTCACGCCGGTGGTCTTTGTTAGACTGTGTCTGGTGGCCGGGTATCACTGCACACCAACTGGTGGAGCAAATGCTTCCCTGCATCCGCTCCACGGCTCAATAACCGGCTGTTTCTTTTAAACCTAGCCCTCCTTTCCTTTTTTAAAGCCATCCTTGATATATACAAATATATATATTTTGCCATTTACGAGGCACAGAAGGGTTTAAGACACATTCAGTGTGTCATTGTGGAGCAGATTATTTCCCCGAATTCATAGCGAAGCTGGAGGGATGTGGTGCTTCAATGGAAAGTGGAGAATAGGGAGGGGAAGGGAGGGGAGCAAGGGAAGGGAGGGGACAGTGGGTCCTATTTCCTTCCATGCCTCTCTTTCAGCTGTGTAATGAAGGGAAGATGCATATAGGCAGAGCTGATCAGGGAGGAGGTCACTGCCTTTTCATCCTGATGTCAATGAGCTGAAACAATGGTGAAGAGTGACCCAGAAGAGCCTGCTTGAAAGCCATACAGATGGATCTGCGCCTTCTAATTGTGGACTTACTAAACAAACCATTCAAGCAGCAGGATATGAAGCATCATTATCCTGTTATCTAGCAGGCCCACGCTCCCCAAAGGTTTCACCAAGCTAGGAAAACCTCTTCAGTCTGAGGAGATCACGGGTTGGCTCTGAGATATGTGCTGATTAGTAGATTATAAGAATTGTTTTATTCAATAAAGTTTTTTTTTTGATCAGCTAATCGATTGATTGGAGCTTTCTCTGCCAGAGTTATTTCAGAGCCACTGCCTGACCCATATTATGCAGAGCTGTTAGCCTTTTGTGTCATGGCAGCCAAAGCAAACCGTAATTGGAGCATCTAAGTGGTCGACTGTTCATGTAGCTCTCTTCAAAAGCTTCAGATTTAAGCGGATAAACTGAAATAATAGTTCTTTAAAAGGGACACACATGTGTATATGTATGCACAGCGAAGCAGCTCCACATCATGGAAAGATTGACGCTTAAGCTCAGGTTTCATATATATTTCTAGCAATAATATGAAAGATTCTCCTCTGTGTTAATATCATACATCACTTGGTAATAACTGGCAACCTCTCACGTGAATAATTTTCCTCAGTTCTCTCTCTTAACTGCTTGAGATGCAGCAGCCGGTTGGTGGAAAGATCAGAGGATTAGTGGGTGTTGTAGTCAGACCTAAATGGATAGACTGTCTATTCTTAAACAGAACATGAAAGACATAAGAAATTAGTCAGAGACAGAGGGGATCTCCCGAAGATCTAGCACAGTGATCAGAGAAGAATGTGAGGAATATGTTACTGTAACTGTAAACTGTAGATGCTGGAAAGCAGCATTCTGGTTGGTTCCTGTGGACCTGCTGGGCTTCATCACTGAAAAGGCATTAATATGAGGTGTGGATGACCTTATTAAACCAAGAAGACACTCAAGAGGAAATGATGGTTAAATTGAATTAAAACTAAACAGGAAATGCTGAACTAGATGCAAATGAGCCCTTTGTCTTCCACACCTTTCTTCATAGACCACTCAACGTAGTTTGAATTACATATTTTACTGAATTTGAATCTTTTGATTGAACTGGGTGGAGCACTGGGCTCCATGGAACAGTTTAGCCAGATGGACATGGGTCAGCTGCACAGACAGGGACAGACTTAAGGCGGCTCTCATCAAATATGAATGAACCTCTGCAAGTTCACCACCTGGACTTGGTGCTTCTGTGTGATTTCAGATCCAGATTCATACAACAAAATAATTGAAAATGAACAACTAGTCAAGCAGGGCTGACACTGTTTTATTTATTTATTTTTTATTTTATTAGCCATTAAATATGAATTTTGGAGTCTACAACATATCATCCATTCCTTCAATTTCTGAGGAGTTTAAGCAGAGATGCTCAGACCACCTTGTCTCGCAAGCACCAGCTCTAGCTTTACTAAAGCATTGCCAAGCCAGCTGATAGAGATCTCCAGTGTGTCCCGGGTCTGCCCTGAGCTGGGATCTCTTACCAGTTGGACATGCCCACAAAACCTCACCTAGGAGGCAGCCAGGAGTCTTTAAGATGCCCGAACCACCTCAAATTTAAAGAAATTCTATCACTTTCTACAACTGGTATCGTCACAGTTGACAGTTTTGGTGGCGAAACAGTTAAATATTTAGTCCGTCAACAACTTGTGTCATTTATTAGTAATGTGATCAATTTATAAAGTGCAAATGTGCTGATTTTGCAGTCTGTTCTGTTTTGTGTCACTGTGGACAGACTATATTTAAACTGGTGCTTGAGTAGAACTTTGAATAGATGCTTTTCACTCTTTATGCTGACATTTGAAGGATTAAACCCAGAGTTGATCCATCAGAAAACAAATTAACAGATTCAAAAAGAATTCCTGAAAAGAAAAACTGGGGTAATGTTTGCACTTGAGATGCTGCAAGCTGAAAAATATTTTCTCATTTTTGCTTGATGAAAACATAACTGATTAGTAAGCAGAAAAAATGGTTAAATCAGTTACATTTCCTTTGATGCATTTATTGATTGATTGGCTCTTTCAGCTCTAGAATGAGGGTGAGTTATTTCAGTGAAGGCTATAAATACAGATAAAAGTAAATCAAGAACAAGAAGGCTGTTTAAATGCAGCTCCAGTGAACGAGGTAAAAATAGAGCGAGACTATTATAAGACTGTCCTGGATTAAAGTCTCAGTGGCTACAATCCTCAGCAAATGAGGGCTCATTAAGTAGTGTGCTACTGTAGTATACCTTTAGTAGAGCAGTCTCTCTGGTGACAGTTCAGTGCATGTGTAGTTACTTCAACCATGGCTGGAGTGAGTTCACGCAGCTATCTCACCCTGCAACGCAGCCTGGAGTGCTTTCTCTACACACAACACACCATGCTGCAAATCAGCCACCCCACTGACTCAGCCTTGTTTTTTTCTTTTCTTTTCTTTTCTTTTCTTTTCTTTTTTTTCCCGCCTCTCAGGATCATCCCGAATTCCCCCATTCATAAAGCCAGAAGTCAGGGAGACTGTGCAGCGTGCATGAACTCTGCTGTTATTCAGCTTCTGAGCAGAGGGGAATGCTGTTGAGCAACAGTATCGCAGCTCCTCCGGCTGCGCTGTCACAGGAAAAAGGTCAATGATTGTATTCTTTTTGAAGTTTGAGATTAATTAAACCGTTTTGTAGTCAAAGAGAAAGTTTAAATTCAGTTTTGCATTTCAATTGGGAATTTAGGCTAGTTTAGTTTCTATTTCAGTGGTAGGGGTTTAAGTTAGGAGTTCGTGGAAAAGAGATTTTGTGTCAAATTTTCAGAGAAATAAATAATGTCCTATTTTCATTTCCTGAGAAAGTGGGAGGATAACAGAGCAATTTAAGGGGCTTTTCAAACTAAATGAGCAAGTTTTAATAGCAAAGGAGAGTATTTTTATGGATTAAGAGGCTAAAAAAATTAAAAACACAATGATCAGTCATCATGAAAATAAAGTAAAAGTGGAATTTCTAGCATCAAAGGAAGAATCACATTCATCCAATGGATCAAGTGTGTTTTATAAATAAAACAGAAATGACTACTTAGAAAAATTTTGTATCTATTTTTTTGTATCATTAATGTGCAGATGACTATTTCTGGGAATTACTTTATTTCCTGTTTTGCACTTTATTTTGAAGGAGCAGAGCGTTTTCCCAGCGTTGCCTGAACATATATGGAGATGATTTTAGTAGCGGGCTGTTTTTTGACCAGTCCAGGACAAATATAAATCATAGTGCTGCATGTCTGACCTGGCAGTCTTCTCCACCTGACTTAACTGTTTCCAGGATATTTTCTATTTGGGCAACAACATACAATGTTGCCGGGTTACGTCTAACACTGGCAGACGTTTTCATTGCGCCCAAGCTGATTTTGCCCTGATTTTATGAAAGTCAGCAGTTTGAGTACCCAGGCTTCTTTTCTCTTCCTGTGGAGGGTCTTAGTTTTCATCCGTATGGTGCTGTGGCTGTGGTTTATTCATGTCAGGATTTTAATAATCGTAGCATTTGATTGATGTTGGTGGCTTTAACAAAACCATTACCTCTGCTTTCCATTATACCCAGTCTGTTTCTTTTTCTTAAGCACAATATTTTATGTTATTAATAATACCTGTAAAAATTATAAGGCTCTCTCATAACCTGATGAGAAGTATTATGTAAATCTACACTGCTCCCTAGCTTCGTAGAGTGTTTTAACTTCTTTTAGGTCATGAAGCTTTTAGTTCATTGTTTTTACGCCCTTACGCACTGCAGTCCACCTACCTGTCTAGGACTAAATGAGAAATAGGCCCATCTAGTGATCATCTGGTGATTAAAGCATACATTTAGCAGCTAAACATAAAGATGGAAACAACATTTCTAAAAGAAATTAGCCAGATCCAAGTTAAGCTGCCAGATTTTTAGACACATAGCTTTCCTGCTGTGCTGATAGTGGGACAGAGAAGAAGACAGATTTTTATTAACCTGTATGTTTTATACTTTGTGTTATTTTGCTGATGGCTAACCATGATATGCAGAGTTTACCAGCCTTCCTGGGACTTGTTTCTTGATCTCTTTCCATGTGAAATTCAGTTTTATTCAATCCAGAGTGAATCCAGCTGGTACACTTGAATGATATTTAGAAACAGACAGTATGAGATATGCTAAAGTGATCCCTACTGGATGGAAAAACTGCTCCACAATATACATCTCGGGGTTAAAGTGCTAACAAAGTGCCTGCAAATGGATAAAAATATGATAAATTTCTATGTTAGAGCTGTTTAAAAGCTAATGCCATCAATATGTTAACAGCATGGATATTAAAAATAATGGACATAGTCATCATTTGTTGGTTTTGGACACTGTAAAGCTTCAACATCAGTGTTTTGTCCACCAACATGTTGGGTTTTTTGCAACTGGAAGTTACCTTATGTGGATCAAAGACTGGAATCTTCAAAAGTGTAAAAGATGAAAGTAGCTTCTGCGATGTCATCTATTGCAACCTTACTGGTTAATGACTTATGATTGTCAACTCTTTAGATAACAAGTGTGCCGTTTTATACCATATTAATTTTGAAGCATGATATGACCAACATTTACATAACAGATTTAATATGACCCCAAAAGACCTTTTTTTATACTTCTATAGCACTGGAAGTCTTTTCTAATAGCTTTCAGATAGAATCCATCCATCCATCCATCCATCCAGCTTCTACCACTTATCTGAGTCCAGGTTGTAGGGGCAGCAGTCTAATTAGAGAAACCCAGACCTCCCTCTCCCCCAGAGACCTCCTCCCCTTCAGCTAGATCATATTAGTGTGGAGGAGTAGCCGCTCTACTCTTAGTCTCTCGTGAATGACCAAACTCCTCACTGTATCTCTAAGGGAGGTTATTTGTATGTGCGATCTCATTCTTTCAGTCAGTCACTACCCAGAGCTCGTGGCCAAGTACATTGAGGTTACATTGGCTAATTAGTTCTAACTAGAATTTCACTTAAGAAGATAAGAAAAAAAAAAACCCAAAACTTCTGGTATGGTCAGTACATAATAATGAGGTTTAATATTATTCAGGTATTGCATTAAAAATGCTAGAAAAGACACCAAATGCAAACACACAATTACCCAGATAGATGATTTACAAAGAAATTCCTGCCACTCACAGCTGTTATGAGGGAGGAAGGACTCTATAGAGGACAAAACTGTATTTTGTAGCCAGCTGTAAATATGCTTTTCAGTTCTCTAATATAGAAGTCTGTGGGGATTGACTCCAGCCTCAGGAGGCACAGAGAGGAGCTGGAGTTGTTGTTGTTGTTTCAGCTCTGGACGTTGCCCCTTCAATCACAAGCTCTTATAGCTAAGGCAATCATAAACAAAACATTAGTCATAGATTTCTAAATTATCCACACTTCACAGTAATTAAAGTTGCGCACAATCTCATAATACTTAAGGAAATAAATTTGTCTAAAACTGACACTTATCATTAACAAAATGCAGACAGCACAGCAGGCTTCTGAGCTTCATTATCCCACAGTTTGAGTCACATGTCCACTCTTGTCTCCTGAAAGGCTCAGTTTTTGGCTCTGTTCATACTGCGTCCCACTGCACTGCAGTTTTTAGGCATCTATCAGCAGATGGAAAAGGAGCCATGAACTGTTTGCCCCTTCAGTGTGGGTGGGACTTATTTATGCTCTGTCTCCATGCTCCGCCCACTATGCCTAAAGTATTAAACTAGTCCAGGATGTTTTGTTTGAGGAAACAGAGGTGAAGGAGGTTGAGGAAAGTTACTGTGTTAAACAAAATATTCATTGAGTGTTTTTATAAGTGTCCTAATTGCTTTACAGATGGTTTTTTTAATGCTCATTGAACTGTTTTTGCCTTGTATGCAATCTCTGTAAGGTTGTAGGTTGTAGCCTGGAATGTAAACACAGTAGTTTAGTAACAGTGAGCCCATTGAGCTTTATCCACATCCTGTTTGTGAACTCTGAAAAAGTTCCCACGAAGGAAAGGTCACTGTCATGCTTGGCACAGATCCAGTGCAATCACACACTCTGTCACACGACCCCTGCGAGTTTTAAAACAATTGAATTATTTTAAAGCACGGTTCTGGATTCAGGGACGCTAATTGTTCTGCAAATACAGCTCTAGATTAAAAACCCTTTTACAAGTAAGGTTTTCAGAAAGGACACAAAAAAAAAAAAAATTACCCCTCTGTTCCTCTCAAATAGGAGCAATTGTGTTTGAGAAGGGCTGCGGTGTCTTGGCGAAGTTCAGTGAGTAATGTGATAATGACAGTCATGATGGGGCGCATGATGTAACGGCATATTTCAAAGCAGTTGTTGGGAGGAAAATGGGCCAGCAGCGGGCTGGAGCGAAGCCAGTCGCTCAACCAGAGCACTCTGTTCCACACAGATCGAAGATTACCACATGATCTATCTGCATTAGTTCCATCACTGCTGTCAGAGTGTGGCCACACCTTTCAGATGACAACTGCAAGGCATTTTCCAGAAGCTGCTGCAGTCAGCTGAAGTTGTTTTACTGTGTAATTTACTCTATTCTATATTTCATCCAGAAGAATGCAGGGTATTGCTAATATGTGAAATGCTTGTATACATGTGAGAAAAAATTGCTTCAAAAAGCAGTCATGAGGAAATTTGGATAGGTATATATAAGAGATCATTGTGTGAGGACTTTGTTTTTTCCTATTTAAGGGTACTACTGTACATGGAAAAGGATTGTTTAAAGCTTTTTGTGGCTCCTGAGGGAACTGCAAACCTGATGGACATCAGTTGAGTCAGTGGCAGTCGAAGCTGAAGACTATGAGACTGAAAATTATTGCGCAGCCATCTTGAGGCTACATTTACCTCTGTAAGTAAAACACAGCTGAGTTCCCTCACACAGGGGTCAGGTGATGATGAACTGCATTGTTGGTATTGTTGTGCCCAGTCAAAATGTTCCCCCTGCAACAGCATTAAAGTTATGCAAAAGAAGTGCATATTTATGGAGTGTTTTTTGCAACATCCATCATTTTTTTTTTTTTATCATTATTGATGAATCTGTTTATATTTTTAAGACTTTCCTGTAGAAAATATTGAATGTTGGTCATTAAAACCACCAAAGAGACCAACTTAGTCTGTTTACATACTAAGCTAAAAGATATTCAGTTTAAAATGGTTTTTTTTTAGTGAGATAAATAAGTTTGCATTATTTCTACATATGTGGCTCTGCTGTATAAGCAACCTGAAAGTTTTAGGTAATATTTGACAGAGCCGGCTTATGGTTTGTGCTGCCTGCAGCAGTTGTCCTCGGGGCCGGAGCTGCTGGCCTGGCAGAAGCCAGCGGCAGCGCCTTAAACAGAGCAGCCTTTGTTAGAAGGGGGAACGCTGGAGCCCTTGTGACCATAGCTGCCACTCCCTTTTTTGGAGAGAGGGCCAGGGCCTCCCCGGGTTGGCTCGAGGGAGGGACTGTGGAGGTGGTAGACTCCCCCCTCCTCCCCATCCTCTCTCCAGCATAGAGACAAGTGGCACAGCAGCAGGCATGGATAATTGATTACACGCTCCATGGCCTGATTGGTTCTCTCTCACGTCTGTTTGTGTGATAATTTGACCACATGAAGGGGGCAGATGGGTGTGTCTGGAGGCGGGCTGCTGTCTTTATTGTCCTAGCAGTGAATGATCTCCCTAATTTTGCTGTTAAAGCAAAGCTGAAGTGATCTGCCAGCGAGGGGAGCGGTAATGGAAATGGACTGGGCCCTCTCTTTGGTCTCAGCACAAGGATCTAGAAGTTTGTTGTTCTTCTTAATTTGGAGATAATGCTTTGTGTACTGCAGATGTTCACTAATCCCGTCTTAAAGCAGTCAGACTGTTTGAATCCAGTCCCCTCTTTAGATCAACGCCCTTTCTTTGTCCTTATTCATCTTCTTTCCACAATGTCTTTCCACCGCCAGCCTGACATTATAAACAGTGTCACAGTGAAAATATCCACACAAAAAAAACCTGGTGCTGGTCCAAACATCCCAGCTCTTAATACTCTGTTACCCCGCCGCCCCTCCAATCTGCAACCCCCACCGGATCAGTGTGTTAGAGTATTAAGAGTGTGTACAGTGTGTTTACAGATATCTGTATGCGTGTGTGTTTGCAGAATAGGAAAGCCAGTATCAGCTGAGAGACATTGCACAGCCATGTGTTCCTTATCAGACTGCAGCCTAAAAAGGCCAAGCAGAGCCAGTATTTATGTTTTGCTGTGATTGTTGCCAATCCACTTCTTGAAGTGACATTTCCCAAAACGTCTTTCATCAAATGCCCTTAATCCGGCATCCAGTTGAGCCAAATCGGATACTCACCCTCGTAAGCGTATTTTTATAGGCGGCTATAAATCCATGTCTTTTACATGGTTGTTATTCCCACAGATTCACTCGAGCTTTTTCTGACGAAATTGTAAAAAAAAAAAAAAATAACAAAAATCTGCAGCAACTCACCTTCTTTATTGTTTTCCAGAGCGACCGTCTACTGATCAAAGGGGCCAAGATTGTGAATGATGACCAGTCCTTCTGTGCCGACATCTATATGGAGGATGGAGTCATCAAGTGAGTTTTTCTTTAAGCTGCTGGCAGTTTATTAAAAACCCAACTTTTACCATGTTCATGTATGAAGCCGTCTACTGAATCACTACAAACTTTAATTAAGGGCCTCCTCTGCAGCAAGTAGTTTACTACTCACTTCACCATAATCTCACTATAATATACAATTACCTCCAAATAGCACCACAAATAATACATTCTTCTTGCAGAGTGAAAAGTAAACTTGTCATTATTGCAATACAAAATCTTCAATGTTTAGTGTCAAAGTTACCAACACATGAAACCAGCACTGCCATACTACAATTCTGATCACTTTTTTAGCCTGTCATTATAACTTTTCTGTAAATTTGTTAAGTTAATTGTCGTGAGACTAAGCTGTTTTAGTGCCAAAATTTACTGAGTAGGATGATTTATTTATGATGATGAGCTCTAGTAATGCAGGACTTTTCTCGAGTCTGGCTTTTATCAGACGGCCTTGGAGAAAGCTGACAATGCAGTCAGTTTTTAGTTTTAACAGGAAAAGTTGTGAGTAAGAAGCTAATTACATTTCTGCAGAGCACAATGGAAACTACCACAAAGAAAATGATGGGCATTGATAAATACTCAAAAACTACTACCCTAACCCATAAGTATATGAAACCACTAATTACTAAAAAATAGTAAATGTAATTAATTAAATTAAAATGACTAATGCATTAGTAATTCTAATTATTAAATTATTAAGGGTTGTGTAATCAGTAGTTTAAATGTTGCTTTTCTCTTTAACGCAGACAAATCGGGGAAAACCTCATTGTGCCCGGTGGGGTGAAAACCATTGATGCCCACGGTCGGATGCTGATGCCTGGTGGCATCGACGTGCACACTCGTTTCCAGATGCCCGATCGGGGCATGACCGCCGCTGATGACTTCTACCAGGGCACCAAGGCGGCGCTGGCCGGAGGCACCACCATGATCAGTGAGTTGTTGAGCACAAAGCCCCTGCTGTCTGCAACAGAAGATTCAGAAATGGGTTAAAGTTGGTGTCTGAAAGCTTTGTGTGAGTGAAAGGAAGCTGAGTACGGTGTCCGTGGTGGGTTTTTCCCCACACTGATTCTTCATTCACTGATTGGCCCTAATTGAACATGTCTTAATGAGAACAGGAAGAGTGCCAGGCCTGTTCATGGGTGAGCCAAAATATGAACCCATCCATCTGCTCTTAGCACTCTGAGCCATGAGGTGCTGATTGCTGAACATACTGTGTCAGGAATTCTCCAAAGAGACAGACAGACTCTGTAGTTTGTTTGCTATTATTTTATACACCCTGTTTATGTAATTTTGGCCTGTTGTTTTTGTTGTTTTCTGAATTTCATAAACGTGCATCCAAAGCCTAGATTTTCTTCTCCTCGGGCTTGTTTTCCCTTGTACTTCAAAATCATTAAGCTCAAGTTAAGAGTTTAAGCATTAGTTGAAAATTTGTCCACAGGAATTTTTTTCTACTTCTTTTGAGTTACCATCTATCTGTAGTTTTGTTATGGCTTGGTTTGTCCTAGACATAGTTTTTAAACAGGGCATTGGAATCAGTTTCAAGTTGTACCCAGATTAAAAAACCCCCCAAACTCTTATCCCGTGTTTTATCAGTGTTTGTTTTTTTCTAACAAAATATCGTAAATATAATGTAACAGCAAATCTTGGTTCTTGGATTGGTTTAATGGTAATGTTATTTTAAAATTTATATACAAATATAAAGAGTTGACATAATGAGCAAAGAAAACAAAGCTAAATGAAAACGTGAACTGTAAATGTCACACTGGCCCTCCCTCTGCTGACTCGACAGGAACGCCATCCTCCTCCTGGCAGCAAAACATACTCACACTGCATGCCTTTTTTACCCCAAGCTAAAAGCCGATTGCTACAGCTCCTCCTAGGCCCAGACAGGTCGGGAACTGGTGTGTAACGTCCTACAGCCCGGTGACTGGAGCCAAATAGAGACAATTTCTATAATGAATTGGATTAAATGCTCTATTCCATGTAGTTTAGGCTTAATAAAATGCATCTGAATCCAATCTGACTACATACAAAAGGTACATTTTAGCCACCTTGACACCACTCACTCACTGGTAATAGTGATGTTAGGTTGGGTTTTTCTTGGAGCCAGCAGGGACAATGTTTTGGATGGATTTGTAAGATATCAGTTAATAGTAGCTAGCTTAGTTAGCAGAGCTCTCACACCTGCTAAATCGTAAATATAATAGTACTAGAATTTCACTCAGCAAAACTCAAGCACAGACTTCTTATATTGACCTGTGAGTGTTGTTAAATTTAAAAGCAAGTTACAAAAATTCCATTAATTCAGTTTTATTTATATAGTGCCAAATCCCAAAAACAGTTTCCTTAAGGGGCTTTATGTTGTATGGTAAAGACTACGATAATACGGAGAAAACCCCAACAATCAAACAACCCCATGAGTAAACACTTGGCGACAGTGGGAAGGAAAAACTCCCTTGTAACAGGAAGAAACCTGCGGCAGTACTAGGCTCAAGGAGGGTCAGCCATCTGCCGTGACCATTTGGGGATGAGAGGAGGAACACAGGACCTTAAAAAGAAATTAAGTCTACATACAGATGTCACAAAGAGGAAAAATAGCAAGTTTAAAGTTGGGCATTTTAGCATTGAACTCTATTAAGAATGCGTTTTGGTGCCAGCCTCAAGTGGCCACTTCAGGAACTGCAGTTTCTTTATTCACTGTTTAGCCCTGGAGTTTGCATCTTGCTCTAAATATGAAAGGTTTCTAATCAGACACGTTTCATACAGATTCAGGTCTGACACTGGTGTGTATATAAGATCATTTTTAAACATCAGTTTGTTCCACATGTTCATACAGCCAGGCGTGAAATACATCAATGTCTATTAGGCCTAGACACAACATAGCATAAATAATAGATAAAATACAAGAGAGCAGAGTTCCTGTATTTGTGTAGCTGTTTAACCGTGTGTGTGTGTGTGCGCGTGTGCATCTAGTTGACCATGTGCTACCTGAGCCTGGCACCAGCCTTATGTCGGCCTTCGAGCAGTGGCGTGAATGGGCCGACAGCAAGTCCTGCTGCGACTACTCTCTGCATATCGACATTACCGAGTGGCACAAGGGAATCCAGGAAGAGATGGAGACGCTCGTGAAGGATCACGGTACGTCTCACATAACCACAGTCATGTTTGATTATCTTGAATTAAAGATTCGCGCATTGGGAAAGTGATTGGAAAAAATAAATATTTAGATCTGCTCTATGCAAAAAGATTAACATCAGTCAATATCAGTCCTGTGTGCAGCAGCCTGCACGTGATACATTTAATGCAACTTTTTAAAATGAAAGCATCACAGAGAGATGTTATATTCAGTTTAGCAAAAGAGATCCAAAAACCCACAATAAAGGGTCTGATTTTACACAATAGTTTGCTTGTATTCAAATGATCCAAACTTACAGTTCATCATCTACCAAGGAACTTTGTATTTAAGCTGGTTAATGATTATTATTTTTTCTGCTTTAAACGTTTCAGGTGTTAACTCTTTCCTAGTCTACCTGGCTTATAAGGATATTTTCCAGCTTACTGATGCTCAGGTAGGTTGTCACTGAATTTTTCAGCATATTCTGTATTGTGCTACACTAAACTTAATTATGCTACAGCCCTTCTGTACAAACTTTTTTAGCTTAATGGCTGTTTATGCTAACAGCGGTGATATTAGATATACTGTTGTCCGATCGCCAGGGCAACAAACGGGCATTAAGTATTAACCTAAAGAGGAAGAGAAAGAGATTGAAAGCCTACAGTAAGTCTGACCTGATACTATCATAAAAGTCATATCCTACTCTTGATTTTGGCTCACGCGCTCACTCTACAGCGTGACTTACTGTGTGAGTCTGTTTGTCTTGGCAAGGCTTCCCCTCATGCTGATTTTCCTGTGTGTTTCTCTTGGGAGAGCGACAGGATAATGAAAGCCACAAACTCTCTTTCTGACTGAAAATAAATTAATCCCACTTGAAAGTAGTTTTGAAACAGATCTGTGATGATCTTTGCACCTGTGTGAGGAATGCTGGCAGTCGGGTGCAGCCAGAGTTTATCGTTTTCTCTCCCGTGTCAAACTGACGGCTTTTTATTATTGCATGTTTGGCAGCCCCAGTTGGGGGGATGATGACTCGCTCAACACCACAGTTTTTCTTCCGTCTGTGAACTCGCTGTGTTTCCTAAATTTCGGACTGTGGGAGACTCAATAAAGATTACTACACCGTTACCCAGAACTGATAGTGGCAAAAAGAGCTTATGTTTGCTAAAATGATTCAATTATAGACTTTAAGTCCATCTTTTAAACCAAATAAAACTAGGGTAGACTAAATGTTAGCCCTTTTTCCAGCCTAATTAGTCACATTCATTCAGACAGACCCGCTAACTTTAAAAAGAAAAGATTTTTCCAATATATTACTGCTGGAAATCAAATAAAAAAAAAACATGCTGTGAGTTCCTCTTCATCTAAAACAAATAGGCAGAAAAAAAAGAAACAACTAGATTTAAAATCTGTGCTTGAGTTCAAAATATTACTGTCTTTATCTTTGCTGCAGGTGTACGAGGTTTTCAGTGTGATCCGCGATCTGGGAGCCATCGCCCAAGTTCACGCTGAGAATGGGGACATCATAGCTGAGGTATAACTTTTCATACCATAACAAGATGCCATCTGGAGATGAACAGACATGATTTTTCTGCAGGATTTGGGCATTAAATGAAATCTTAACACCCTAAGCTTTGAGTGTTATGAGACACCGCTTGAAAGCTGGACTTTGAGCTCAAAGACTGTGACACATCAGTTTCTTCTCAGTTGTGATGAAATGTTCAGTGCTAAGCTCTTAATAGCCAACAGATGAGGATAAATATTCTGAAAGCTGCTTAGTTTTCACTGCCAAGGCCAGTCATGACAAACATTCGTCCACCTGCATATGACTCAACATCTTGTATTTCCCAAAACAGTTTGTGTGTGCTCATGTGCGTATGTGTGTTTAGGAGCAGCACAGGATGCTGGAGCAGGGGATCACTGGGCCTGAAGGACACGTGCTGAGCCGCCCCGAAGAGGTGAGTCAGAGCTACGACTCTGTGAAATGTTGCTTTGACTTTGAGGAAAGCGTATCGGTTCATCTTCAAGTTGTTGGGGTTTTTTCGCAGTAGGGGATGTGACCTTTACGGGCTTCAGCGCTGCTGGGTCTGAATCGTTGAAAGTTTTACCTCGAAGCTCTGGATTTTTCACTACTTTATAATCCTCGTAACTTTCTCCTTTTCCCATGATGAATGTGGATAATCACGCCACGCGGATAATAAAGCCACTTTAATTGAGTCCATCCTCCCTGCATAAATCAATGTTAGTTTAAAATCAGTTCCTTAGTTTTTCTTCTTAAGGTTTTCTGTGTTTTTCTAATTATCATCTGATGAAGGCAGTGATTTCTTAGGGGAATAAAGCACAAGTTAAATTGCCATGGCAGTGCTGCTCCTGCTCAGGTTAAATCAAATCTTGATCATTTTCCATGGTCATACATGGAAAAGGAGACATAAAAGTAATGAAAAATACCTTTAAATGTTGCAATAAATTGACCTAGCAAATTTTAAATTCCATGTTGCTTTTCACCTTGGAATATTTTCTGTCATTTAATTTGTCAGAAAACGTCTCCCTTCAGTGTTTAACTTTGTTGTACCTGTGTTGCTACGCAAGGAGAACAGTTTTTAAAGAAGCTGGTTCTTGCCAAGAGTTTATGAAAATATGAGTTAAATATGAAGCTACAGCCAGCTGCTGAATACTTAGATATTTCCTTAATATTTTAGCTTAAATTAAAGCTTATTTATTAATTTTATCTATAATTTATATTTACCTTTATATATTCGTGAGATATCTAATATGTGTCCTTTGACATACTGTTGTGCGCACACTAAAATGCAGAAGAGTGAAATGAAGAAGAGAGGAACAAATAAGAAAGGTGATCTACTCCATCTATTAAAGTGAACTTTTCTGTGCTCCAGGTGGAAGCGGAGGCTGTTAACCGCTCTGTGACTGTAGCCAACCAGACCAACTGCCCGCTGTATGTCACCAAGGTGATGAGCAAGAGCGCTGCTGATGTCATCGCTCAGGCTAGGAAGAAGGGTGAGAGCTAAAATAAAGATACTGCCAATTGTCAGAGAGGAAAAAGAAAATATATTAGTGCATTTTCACAATAATATGACACTACTAAATTAAATTTAAGCCTGATTTTATGTTATGATTAAGGTTAATTATACAGTAGACTTCACAGAAAACAGTAAAATAAACACAGATAAGTACAAGTAGATGCAATGAAGCTTTTGCATCAGTTCACATGACGTGCACCTAAGGAACATAGGATCTCATGCTATGATGGGACTCGTCTTTATAGGCACTGTTGTCTATGGAGAGCCAATCACTGCGAGTCTGGGAACAGACGGTTCACACTATTGGAGCAAGAACTGGGCCAAAGCGGCTGCTTACATCACCTCTCCTCCACTGAGCCCTGACCCGACCACACCAGACTATCTCAACTCCCTGCTCTCCTGGTAATTGGATGCAAACACATTAGAGGCAAAGTTAAAAAGAAAATGTCAGCAGTGTTTTTTGTCTGAGCATGACACAGTCCTATCTCTCCTTTTTGTACTAAACTTGTTACATAGTGGAGACCTTCAGGTGACAGGAAGTGCGCATTGTCCCTTTAACACTGCCCAGCGTGCTGTGGGCAAAGATGACTTCAGCTTGATTCCTGAGGGCGTGAATGGCACTGAGGAAAGGATGTCGATCATCTGGGACAAGTGTGTGGTGAGTAGATTTTTCTTTTAGGCGGGGTTCACAAGACCCTGTGCACTCCTGTGAAAACTCCCCATGATTCAGTAGCTTGTAGAACCACCTTTAGCAGCATTAACATTTTCTGTATGACTTCAGTCTCTCACATCATTATAGAAGTCTTTAAGCCAAGTTTGCTTCAGTTCATTGAGGTTTGCAGACATTCCTTTATGGCGATCATGACATCGTGTTAACACTCACCTGAAAGCTCCAGACCAGCAAACTGCCAAAACTTCTGCTTTTATAGAGGTGCTCACACTTTCTGATGATGAGTTAATCAGGCGCATTTGATTAGCAGCACCTGGCTGCTACTTACCCCCTAATTCCCATGGAAGCAGTAAGGGTGGACTTATTCTTTCACAGGACTGTGTCTAGCAGTACACTAAAGGCGTTTTCACACTTGGCTTCATTCTTCCCTCAAAGCAGCTCAAAGCAGTCAGTCAGCTCTTTTCGCGTTTATGTTAACACTCTAAATGATGTCAGACCTCTTTTAGGCAAACTGAACTGGGACTAATTTGAGAAGTGTTTGGTTCACTTCAAGTCCACACTGCGGTCTGTTTAACCTGTGCGCTGTAAACAGAAACTCGCTGCTGGTGTATTATAGGTCTCTAGGCGTCTCTAGGCATGTTGACAATATGCATGCAACTGGTTAAAAACCAAATTGACATATGGAGTGAAGTAAAGCTTTACCCCAATTTACACCCATCTGAAAGGGAACGGCTTTATTGGGAATACACCTCAGAGCTGTAGGAGTGCCAACCCTAAAAATCTAGTTAAAGGGGAATGAGGTGATTTTATAAAAGTAGTCTGATACCATCCTTTAAATGTACTCTGTTACAAGTAAAAAATCCTAGATTTTGTATCGTATTAGATTAAAACTAACAGTAGTAAACGAGAAAAATTTCCCCTCTTACTGTCATTCTGTGTTAAAAATCAGTCAAATCAATTAGCTTGTTTTTTATTTTTTGTTTTTTTTGTACAATAACCTTTCTCAGGATTATTTTCCATGTTGCAGCCAGGTCCTCAAAATACATATAAATGGCTCAACATTTTCAAATTTTTAAATTATTGCTATTTTTCCCAGCAATTTTAAGCTGTTATAAGGTCATAAGTCACACCCCGGCCATTTCAGTTTACATAAATACAACAAATCGATTTTACACTCACTTAAAATGTCACAATCTAAAACCAAAACCTTGTTTCTCTTCAGTTTTTCTGTTTTATCAAAACAAATTTGAGCACCAAAATCACAAACTATGTCATAATATTAGTAGGAAAACACTAGTTTAATGTCTTTGACAAAATATTTAAAAAGTACATTTTGAATAAACTTCCAAGGGTCGTAGCTCCAAAAATTCCACCCACTCCTATGTACTTTGGCAGATGTGCAATTTCCATCCCTATCCTTAATGACCATAGCCCTTTCACCCTTATTTATTATTTATTATATTTTATTACGATGCCCGTGTACACACCTCCACAATGCTTCCTGTAACCCAAACATAGTGTATATAGTGTTCTTATATTGTTTTCTTTACTTTCGCACCTCTGTGGTCTTGCTGCCTAATTTTGCTGTGCAAGCAACTGTACAATGATAATAAAAGTTCTAAGTTCTACTTTGAGGGTCTGTAGCCCAACCGCATATGTACAGAATGAAGGCAGCTGGATAGCGTAGTGGTAAGACTACTCACCTCTGGAGTGGGAGTGGGAAGTTCCCACCTGGTATCCAGTAAGTGTCCTGGCTAGACCCCCTATGCTAAAACTAAGCCCTGGAATGGCGTGGCTATGTCTGCAGCCTGTCCGAAGCTCGGACACAAAGCATTTCACTACATGTTGTATGATTGTGTATGTGACAAATAAAGATTGTTATGTATAAAATATGTTTTTCTTCAATAACTGATTATCCATCCACTGACAATAACTGTGAATCCATCAGAGGTGAAATGAATCAAAAACAGTGCTTTGTTCTCTATCAGACCTACAAAAAACAAAACAAAAACACATTTCTTGGTCCAGGAAGAGGATTTAGGAGGGTTGATCTTGATTAATTCAAAAAAGGGCCTTATGTGAATACACGTGAAACAGACAAAATACCAAAAGAGGGCACAAGCTTTGGTAGCATTCTCACTCTCAGCCCTGATTCATTTCAGGTAACGGGTAAGATGGATGAAAACCAGTTTGTGGCCGTGACCAGCACAAACGCTGCCAAGATCTTCAACCTGTACCCCCGCAAGGGCCGCATTGCTGTGGGCTCAGACGCTGATCTGGTGCTGTGGGACCCTGACGTCACAAAGATCATCTCCGCCAAGAGCCACCAGTCGGTATGGTCCTCGATTATTTCTACATAACTAGCTATTAATACTGACACAGAGGTCTCTTTTCTTCACTAATGAAAGCCTACCATGTACTGACTTTAATTATATATGCTGCATGTGCCAAAAGTTTGAGAGCATTCCAAGCTGCTAAGGAACAGTTTCCTGTTTCTTTCAAACAATACATCGTCATAGCAACAGCGTTAGATGAAAATCAAAAAGCTTGAAGGTCTGAAAAATGTAGCTGTCCAAATTTTGAGTGGTTCTGGTTAATCAGCTAAGAGTAGCTTATAAAAATATAGGACAGAGAACTTCCTGTAAGTGTATTATTGTGTTGTGACTGTGGATCGATTTGGGCATGTTTATATTTTAAGAACAGGATTTTTTAACAAAAACTGGAGTCCAGTAACAAAAGTATATATTATAATATTAAAACACTGATGCAATTTAAAGCTGTGGTGCTACATAAAAACCCACAAGCTTCAAAATATGAAGATAAAATCGTGATAATACAACCCCTGGAACTTCTGGTTTCCTGTAGGTGGCGCTATGACAAAGACTCGGTATTGGAATGCAGATATACACCTACTTGTAAAAGGCTAGCCTTGAAACTATCCATTATGGTAACTCCTTATGCCCCTATCTAAGTGAACGAGGAGAGAGCAGTAACTTTAACGACCACTTCCATGACCACAAGAGCCTCAAAACTACATGTATAAATTAAAATCTCATTCTCTCATTCATCTCAAACTGGTATCAGAGTTCAGCATCCGTATAGAGTAGATTATTTAGATTAGGATAAAATTCAGGTGATTTCATCAAGTGATTATTACTGTTTGATTAAGCTTTTAATTTACCCTTGTTAAATTGCTAAAATAAAATATCCTGCATTCTGAAATGTGGACCCTCCTATTTTAACTCTTTCTGAAAGAGTAAATGTAAAAGCTTGTGTGTGACTATTACATCACTCGAGAGGTTCTCACAGACTGCTCACAGTCTTAAAATTAACAGATCCCAGGGGTCAGTTCTTTTCCTGGCCATGTGCATTTTACCAAGCACATGGATCATAGAGGAGAGCTGCTGTTAATGGGTGTGGCTGACAAATCGTACTTGCAGAGGATAGTGGGACTGACATCCCGAGGTCTGGCAGTTAGATCCAGGCGTGTCTCTCCATTCCTGACTCCTAATCCAGTTCCCGCATTACCTGTTGGGGAACACATATATAACATTTGCTTACAAATTTACTGTGATATCCAGTAGATTTTTTTTCTGCAACCACAAAGTAGAAACTGTTGCAACACTATTTTTCGGGGCTTTCTGGCACAGAACAGTTACTGTCTTTATGTCTTTGGGATTCGTCCGTGGATTTCTGTTTGGTGTTCTTTAATTGGCAGGTCTCTTTTATTACATTTCAGAAATGCAATAACATGTTTTTTAGGACTTTGCACCACAGAGAACCTTAGATTTGACTGCTCTGCTTAATTATCATGGAGGAGTTTGTGAAAGAGCTACTGCTGCTGTGCAGAAATGCCACAGTGAATGACTTTGGGATGTGGGGGTGTGGCTTCAAGAGGCTTTGTTGTGGACATGATGCACTTGTCCACCAAAGCTAATATATGCATTTGAAAGCTAATGTTGGGGATTCAACTTTGAAGTCTTTTGGGGGGGGGGTGCTATCAATCCGTATTGCCCCATCATTGCCCATCAATGTTTAATGACCTTTCAGTCACACTGAGGCCCTCAAACACATTATTCATTCTTCTACACTGCTTGTTGCTTGTAATGCTAATAACACTAATTGTTATGCATGTAACTGATGACATCCAGAGTTAGTGGTTGATAACTCTTTTGTTGTGATAAAGGACTCTTGTTTTATGGCTGCCTGACTGCTGGAGAGGGTGTGGGCCTCACACAGTGTCGAGGGAGTGATGTCATCATTAAAATCTGCCAGAGAGCTGGAACACATCATTTCTGATTGTTAGCAGGCCGGTCACTGTGCATCTGTATCCGTGTGTGTATGCATGAAAGACAGAGAGAGCTGTACATGCTCATGGAATCTGTCTTCTTAATCCCGTCATGTTCTTCGGTTTCTTTTTGTTCCGCTTGGTCAGAAAATAACGGACCAGTGTTCAGGAGAGAAATTGCTCATTTGGAGTGTGTATGTATGCATGCATGCATGTGTGTGGGTGTCATAGGATAACCCAATATACCAGTGATCTCATTTTAGGCTCTGTCAGATTGCCATGACCTCAGCTTTAGCTCAAAAAGCTTTTTGGGAGAGGAGTCATAAGGCTTTCAAACTGGTCACACAGCAACCTCCACACCCTCCGTGTCCACACACAAGCACTAAAACAACACCTTCTTCTCTCAGCCTGAAGACTAATGCCTCTGTACTCTGCATTAGTAGGCCCGAGGAAACACTTTTATGTGAGTTAAATCAGTTAAGCTCCTTTGAAATTATAGAAATTTTACACAGTGAGTCCTTCAATATAACTCTGGCAGCTTTTCAGATAAGCATTCAGTGAGCGCTTCATAGGTCTGTGAACTAAAATGGCAAGCAGAATGTGCAACAGGAGGTTACGTCAGCCTTATGATAGCGGAAAATAAGCTGGGGGAAGTTGAATGACTGCATCTCCGCTTTGAAGGTATTTCTGTTATGATTTAAAGTGTCGGCACTGGCGTTAGGAGGAACAAGCAGCTGCCATAAAACATCACAGGAACACAGCTGTCGGGTGTCAGACAAGAACTTAAAACCTGTTTCAATTCTAAAAGCACCAACAAAAAGGCCTATCTTTAAAATGTCGTACGTACAGTGCAATACAGTTAACAATGCTGGGAAATGTTCAAAATATGTAAATACACTCGGATCCTTCAGAGTCCTTATGTTTGGAATATATGCTATAATAAAGGAGTGATGTTTTATATTGTATGTTACTTTTGACACTACTGTTTCCTTCTCCCCACAGACTGTGGAGTACAACATCTTCGAAGGCACAGAGGTGCGCGGCGGGCCTCTGGTCGTGATCAGCCAAGGCAAGATTGTTTTGGAGGAGGGGAACCTCCACGTCACCGAGGGCTCAGGACGTTACGTGGTCCGCAAACCTTTCCCTGACTACGTCTACAAGAGGATAAAAGCTCGCAGCAGGGTACAACGCTCCTCTTTGTCTGCTAGGATCTGTGTTTAATCGTTTAATCAGATGTTAACATACTGGAAGTCATTTTGACATTAAAGTTGCTCCCCACACCCAGCAATTTCTTTTACGATTTTTTAAATTTTTTTTATGGAAAATTGGAGGAATGTTACATCTTGTTAGGAATTGGCCAAACTGTCCACACATCCTTCTCCATGGTGTGAATCTTTCCTTGCTAGTTTCCAGTGCTGTGACTGACTTCTGTCTCATTTCCAATAATGCAGCTGGCTGAGCTGAGAGGCGTACCCAGGGGACTGTATGATGGTCCAGTCTGTGAGGTGTCAGTCACTCCTAAAACCATGACTCCAGCCTCCTCTGCCAAGACTTCACCTGCCAAACAGCCCGGCCAACCCATCCGCAACCTACACCAGTCTGGCTTCAGCCTATCCGGTCAGTCGTTTTACCATCAGTTTAGGAATCATTTTTGGGATGTTGAAGCACTGAATCCATTTTGGGGAGGGATTTAAAATCATTTACTTTCTTTTTGTATATCAGTGACTTTTATGAAGCCATGAACATCCATAAACTGAGCCAAACAAACCTAAGTTCACCATATCTTTGAAGTGAAGGTCAACATTGATGAGTCAAATTTAGCGCTAAATTTAGTCTGTATGAAAAGCCTAAACTAAGGGATTCTTTCGTGACATACAGAGGTAAATACTGTATGTATATCCACATATTTCTCTCAAATAAGCCGCACATTTATTCAAGTGTAAAGGGCAGACTTTACACTGAAATTGGGTTCTTCCGTTGAACCGTGACTACCTATCAAAAATAAAATAAAAGGCAGAAGTTGGATACTGTGCACCATAAAAATCTTTACATTTGTCTTTCAGAGCTAATAATAATAATAATTGGTAAGTTTGTATGAATATTCATTATTCATTTATTTTGTTACAGCTATAGTTTCATATTTTTTCTGTGCATGATTAACAGTTTAAAAAACCTTGCTACAGTATCTCAATCTATCCTCTGTCTGAACCAGAGCTGTTTTAGCTCCTCTCCCTTGAAGGCCATTTCACTTTAGAACCAACTTCTCTGATTGGCTGAGGGATATGTGGTATCTGGCTTCACTGACGCCATAAATACCCATGAGTAGAAAAAGGGTCTGGTACCTGAGCAGTCACTGACCTCATTAATTAAACGTTTGGCCACATTAAAAATGAACAGCCACCATATGCTATAACCAGTATATAACACGTCCACTTGAAGTGTGTTGTGTTATATTTTGTTTGTCTTCTAGTTTGTTAAGATTTTACATCTTAATTTTGTGCATTAATTACATTCAGACCTCAACATCGCCCACTTTTTTATGGAATCTGGTTTCTGAAATTTTCCAGCCAGCTATGAGGTGAATAATAACTGTAAAAATAAGATTTGAGTTTGATAAAAACAGTAAAGGAAAACGGGAGAAAGAAAAGGCAAAGTGGCGTACTTGCTTATGTTTCAGTGTTAAGCAACTACTAAACCCACAATGCATTGCAAATTCCAGCTTTCATAACAAATGATTTCTAGCCTTCTCAAATTGAATCCTTTTCGTTTCCATGTGTGTGGTAAAGTGTGGCCTTGTTATCAATACACTACGGTGCTTCATTCTGGACTGCAATCACCAATTGATGTTTTGTGCTCACATGGGTTTAAACATTTCCATGGTAACAGCGACCTCCAGCAGCGACCTTTAACAATGTCTCCAATTGGAGACATTGTTGTTTTGGATTGTGGGTAGAGTAGTTTTTCTGCAATGTCACAAATAATGTGTTACTGTTAAAACAAGGTTGATATCATGCAGACAGGAGCACATAGCATTGTTTTGCAGTGTCGTAGCTCATAGTAGGTTTACTATGGATGGTTATGGCTCGTAATTAAAATCACTGTGGACAATGTGAACGGGATTTTTTTCCCTCCTGTGGTTGACTTCTAGCATTACAAAGACCAAAATTCATAAAACCAATCCTTTCCATTCGATCACGCAGGAGCTCAGATTGATGACAACGTTCCTCGCCGGAATACCCAGCGTATCGTGGCGCCTCCAGGCGGCAGGGCAAACATCACCAGCCTAGGTTAGAGCCCCATCCTCAGGCGCTGAGGAGTTAATGAGGATTTGTGGATGGATGGCCAGCAGGAGCTGAAGTGGTGGGGGGTGAAGAAGCCACAGCATTACACCGAGATTCAAACTCTTCACAACACCTCATCAGGCCACCTGTCAGCCTCCAGCTTTCATGTCCTCCTTTGCTGCTTTTTTTTGTTTTGTTTTTTAATTTTTCCACTTCTCCCCCAAAACCTGTTCCTACAGGACAGAGTTAGGAAAAAAACCTAAACAAAAAAGAAAGTCTGCCTCATATGATGAAAAAATTTACAAAAAAAATGATAACACTCTTTATTTGAGCACTTTTGACTGCATTATTTAGTTTTTATACTGTAATTTCTCCCTCCCATGTATCCCTGTGATATTTACTTTGCTGTTGTTTTCATTGAGGGGTTAAGTGAGACTAAAGTGATGTTATGCAGACGATAAAGTTCGAGCAGGATGTCTGTTCTTTTTCCATGCTTTTTTTTTTTTTTTTTTTTTTTTGGGGGTTTT
>VUQG01014183.1:15747-27908 GCA_015106755.1 Etia nguti | reverse complement strand
CTGTGAGTGTGTTTTCAGTATGTTGTTATTGTCAGCATGTGCGGGTCAGTCTGTCTGTGTGTGTGCATGAATGAATGTGTGAGTGCATCTGTGAGTGTGTCAGTATGGATGTGGTCTCTCTTGTCCTCCTCTGCAGCAGCAGTCCCAATCCTCTATCTCCTCTCTCTCTATCAGTGTGAGCCGTGTGAGTGTTTGCCTCTCTCGTTCTATCACTACCCTTCTCTCTCTCTCGCTCTCTCTCTCTTGCTTTGCTTTCTTTCGATGTCCCTCTCTCTCCCTCTGCTTGCCTTGTTCACTTTCCCTCGGTTTGCTCCACTGCCTCTCTTGGCCCGCCTTTCAACAGCGAGATCAATGAGCGAAAAGGGAAAGAAAGAAAGAAAGAAAAAAAGAAAAAGCAGAGACCTGCTTGCAAAGGTAAAGGGAGAATTAAAAATGTGTCTTCTCTCTCCCTGCATTTCTTTTACTCTTTGCGCCTCTCTCACTTTCTACCTGCTGCAGTAATGCTCTGATTCGTACAGCCATACACTCCTATACGCACAGAGTGAGTAAGAGTAAGGAAATGATATAGTATTATACCGGCTAGTGAAACTGAACTGATGAAATACTGCACAATAAGGGACAGGGAAACATAAAGGGTAAATAAGTGAGGCAGAGACAATGTTATTACATCATCCAGAGTCACAATTCATGATTTGCCAAACATACACGCAAAGAAATACCACTGGAGTAACTCGTTCATTTGACATTTGAACACAGCGCTGCTGTGCTGGTGGCACTGAGCCATTTGAAACCACAGGTGACTCTGAACCACTGACAGTGTGATCACAGATCAGAGGAAACACTGTGTAAAAAAGTCATCAGATTTCCCAAAAAACTAAAAACAGCTGACAAAATTTAAATATAAAAAACAAATCTGCCTTGCTCACAAAGCAGAGCGTGCTCACAGGAGCAGGCAAGCTGAAAATCTAGGTCTGACACACAGATGAATCCTAAGAATCAAGTCATATTAAAGTTCTTATATCTAAGCATTTTATTTTAAAAATAAGTTGGTTCTAACATCATCTTGTTTTGTGGTTTCCTGCCTGCAAGCTAACCAGATCACAGGTAGGGCTTTGGCTGTATCACACTGCCCACACTAATAATGGTACACGTTTTACATGATAAAAAAAACGTGTAATCTGATGAAAGTCCAGACATGTCTGAGAGCGAGAGCAGAGTTACAGCCTCCAATGACAATTTAGCCCCTTAAAATGTTCCTGCTAAAGGTGGAAACAACAAACTTGAGGCAAAAACCCACTGGGTGGGTAAAGGTTGGGTTTAAGCAACTGGTTAAAAAGCTTGACCCGATATACAACATCCCAGATGGAAAATATTTTTCAGTTTCATTTTCATTATTATTTCATTTTATTATGTTACAATATTGTGCAGGCTCTTGAAGAGTTACAAGGTTAAGTTACTTTAGTTATTGTTGAATTAAAGTGTTCACCAATTATGTTAAGCCTTTACTTAAAATTTCAAATGAACAGAGCTTAGGCTACTTTTGTTCTTCCGTTTGACTTCTGGGGACTAAACCTTGAAAATATCAGAGAAAAATAACAACACTTAATTAAGCAAGATCCTGATTGGTTGATGTACCAAAGCCATGCTGATGAGTACACCAACTAAAAGGGTCCAGCTGTAACCCTGCAAGACAACATTTTGATATTTAACCTTGAAGTGCCAAGCCACTATACTAACATAGTGATCACATGACTTCAAACAAATTCTTCTATTTTGGTCAGCTGACCACCCCTAAGTGCAACGTTCAAACTAGTTAAAATGCTTCAGTTCACTCTGTTGAATCAGACAATCTCACCAAAAACAGGACAGTACCACATAGTATTAGTGCTGTTCATATGTGTGTGCTGCTCTAGGATGAAGGGTGAAAAACATATCTGTGCATGTCATAGCAGGTTTTAATGCAGTGAAATATAGATATATATTTTTTTAGCTCATAGCATCAATTATTTAATCTTCTGCTAACTGCAACAATTGCAAGTGCACATTCATCATTTATGAGCCGTTGTTGCAGTCCATTTTTTGATGACGTCATTCTGCATTGCAACAGCTGAGCAATTTTTACATCTGGACAATCCTGTGGGTTTTTGTAAAAAGCATCTTTAATGGTATTACTGGTACATCTCCACAATGACAGTGAGGGCTACTGTTATTGTTGGTGTAAACATGAGCAGGTTCCAGGCAGCACACTGTTAGTATGTAGTGGAAACTGAAATCCTTGCAAAACTATTTTATGAATAGAAGTCTTAACTCAAACGAATACAAAAATATGTAAACCATTACCTATTACTATCTGTTTACTATACACATTAGGGTAAAGACAACTTTATGCAAAATAGATTTATTAAACTCCATTAAACCTAAATAGCTTCATGCTATCCATTAAATGAATATTAAATAATATTTCAGTCAGGACCGCTATAGTTAAAAGAAGTTGACTGACAACTGGTATGAGACTGTTGTCTATCTCAAGTTAGATACAGCATGGAAGGAGAAGCTGGGGTCAAGGTAAGTTACAAAATGGCTTGCAGAAACCGCAGACAAGTTAAACCAACTTAAACCGTGTCCTCGATGCGATTTTTTCAATTGGATGCTAAATAGCTAAATAAATCTGGTGAGGTGGGCTCGAACTGAAGCTGAGCTGAGTTGCCAGGATTTTTGGAAGAGCTTTGTGTTCTGCTTCAACTTATGCTGTGCACAGTTTTTGCCAATCCCCCACCCCACGTATGTAAATTTAGCATTGTAGTGGCCACAGTTTAACCAGTTACCTTCCTGATAAAGTCAAGAGGGAAAACTTCCAGTTGTTGTTCTTTTTGGGGGGGTTTTCAGACCAATAGTAAATATATTCAATTCAGTCATATAAGTGATAGCAGAATTAACGCTTTGCAGCGCTCAACTTGACCGACTTATTTGAATCAATTTACAACCACGTCTGTGCCGACTCATACAGTGTGTAATGAAAAATTTGCAATAATTTAACAGGTGGGCATCACAGACAAAGACAGCAAACACAAAAACATATTCTTCACTTCTGCTCTCGTATTGAATAACGGTGAATTTAAAGCAAAACTGACCTCTGACCTGACCTTTTGGATAATAAAGAAGTCATCACTTCATCATTTTTTTTGCAACAAAGCTTCAAAGAAAAGCTTTTGAACTTAGCGCAGGTGTTCTTGAGTTACAGCCAAAATGTTTTGTGAGGTTACAATGGCTGTTATACGTGACCATGAAATTCAAATAAGTTTATCCTTGAGTCCAAAGATAAGCTTATTTTCAATAGAAAGGAAGTCAATAGATGTACCACATTTAAAGAAATTCCTTCAAGACTTGGGTCACAGTTAGGCACATATTCTTCTATTAATCAACTAATTGATCCGCTAACAGATAAATTAACCAACTAATTCATTCAGCTCCACAACAGAGTGTAGCTGCTTTACGTGTTGTAAATGCTGAGTCTGAGAACAGAGCAGGCAATGGGGGGTAAAGGGCAGAGAAAGTCAAACAAGTCAAAGCCTACTCCTTAACCAAGCTCTTGATGCTGATGGCTGAGCCATCTGGACCATCACACACGCAGACACGCAGACCTAAACACACACAGTAGTCTCTCTGTGGTTGCCTTTGCCTTCTCACCTCCACTTGCAAACAAACAACACAGCATGAGAGAGAAAACAGAGAAGGCGAAACAATGTGTACGAACAGAGGGGCTGAAGTGAACAAACGGTAACTCTGAGGTCACTGGGGCTAATTTTATAATATGGAATAGGGCGGAAGCAAAGGGAAAAATAAACTGATACCATCTACGGTCATTTTATAGGTTTACTGGTAAACTAATCAATCCACAGCTCATGATTATGGCCCCATTATGGCTTTATTTAAAACTGGGTGTCAGTAATGGCAAAAATATTTTTAGATGCTATTCCAGCTGTACACAGATAAAGGAAGCACCTGGGTGAGCTAAAAAAGTTTAGAAGTTAATGCAGGTAGACAAGTCCTGTAAATAATGCAATGACACGAGAGGTTATTTTAAGGGTTTCATGGGAGAAACACAGTGTTTTGGATCCACTGTGAGATTTTTAAAAGCTATATTTCCTGAATGTCATTCTGTAAACCATGTGATTATTGACCCATTTCAAAATCTCCTAAATTATCCTAATCTGGGCAAATTTAAAATAAATAATGTAACCCTCTGGTATGCATCTTTTTTGTAGAACCTGATTGCTGTTTTCATAGCTGTATATCCTGAATAGATCCCAAATGCCCTTCTTTTCCTTTTCAATATTCACTGTGTTACAGTGATATTTTTTTTAGTAGTGTGCAGAGCAGAAAATTTAAATCTCTCATTAACTAGATTTAGACTGAGTCAGGACTGTGTGACATCACTCGATGACTGAGAGATTGGCCACATACTACTATGAAATTATTCTGGATTCGTACATTATCGTCTCTCACGTCTCTGTTTCAGTCCAGAAACCTCAGACTGGATTTCTCCAGAAGTCAGCACAGGCTGAAGTGCCTGTCTTCAAAAGTCTTGGTTTCTGTGTTAAGCTGGCTGCACTGAGACCAGCAATACAGTGAATCCCTCTGTGTTTGGCAAAGAGCAGATGGAGCTCCTGCTGATCTGTGTGCAACCACACACACAAACATGCATACATCTGGGATGACCTAAGGGGTTCTAGATCATATGGCTCACAGAATGTACTGGGAGAGTATAGCTCACATCGGATCACAGACCAAATTTCCTGATACACAGAAATAAAATAACAGCAGATCACAAGAAAGAAAGAAAGAAAGAAAGAAAGGGGATGAAGGGAGTGAAGAAAAATGAAAGAAAGTAATAAATGACAAATGGGGAAAAGCAAGAGAGAGAGGATGCTACCTCATGAGCCTAGCAGGCATGCACTACATGTTAACATTAGTAGGTCAGCCAGCACAGAAATAACTACGCTGTGCGGATGTGTGTGTGTGTAATAACCTCATACACCCTCTTCCAGCCAATCACTGTGAATTCTCCATTCTACAAGCCAACCAATTTAAAAAGGCATCATACATCAAGATTTTAAATATGGTCACATGATCACCTTTTACCAGCTGTATATTCAGTTTACACATGAGTGAATTCCCTTTAAAACAGATCTCATTGTTTCCTCTAAAAGCTGGGTGAGGGCATCAGACTCCTGCTGAAACCTTGTAGCAGTAGCAAAAATAAACATGAGGGAGAAATGAATTATAGGACATCTGCTGTTATCTGCTGAATATTTTATGATAAATAATGCCAAGGGACATGTCAGCTGACTGTGTATTTAAATAGCAAACGTGGATGTTTTAAGTCACTGCAGAGAAACAATGTGAAACCCATCGTGTCACTGAATTTGTTAGACAGACAGTGCCACTATGTGGCAAAACACAGGCACTGCAGTACTTGGTTATTGTTCTTTATATATTTATATGTAGTAAAGAAAAATCTTTCATCTATTCATGTAAATGTGGGGAAAATAATATCTGACTAATTATCATCTGACATGAAAAATGTTCTTCCTTCTTCTTCTCAGGCATCGCCACAGTCGATCATCAGCCTGAATTTCTCCAGCATCCTCTTCTGTCATCCCTGTGCATGTTCTCCTTCACTACATCCTTCTACGTGAATCTTCTCTGTGATCTTTCCTCTTGTCTGGCAGTTCCATATTCAGCACGCTCCAATAGAGGACACAGCCCAAGGCTCAAAAGATGAGGACATTGTTGAGGAGTTTGGGATTGTGGAAATGTTTTAGCTATTTAGTTATTTTATTTCTTTGGAACTGACCAAAGAATTTGGTTTTCCAGTTTGTTTGTGTTCTCCTGTAACACCTGAAAATTCTGCCTCGTCACAATTTAGATTTGAGTTTATTATTTATGCCCCTTATTTATTTAAAATAAAGTTATGTTCAAGTTCTGCCCAGCCCTAGCAGTACATTTCTTTCCCATTCCTCAGGAATCCTCTCACTCTCCCAGGCTGTGGAAGAGTCAAACAGTCTGGTTAAAATGTCCACTGCCCTCTCTCCTTGATATCTCCATAGCACCACAGATAGGTCATCCGGGGCAATCGCCTTTACACTCTTCATCCTCCATCATAGCTGCCCTCATTTCCTCCTAACTAATCCTTTGGATTTCCTGATTCACTAGCTGTTCTCGATCCGTCCGCTCGTTCTCATTTTGTACATTCATGAGCTCCTCAAAGTACTCCCTCCACTTTCTAAGCACACTTCCTTCACTCATTAGTTCATTTCCACCTCTATCCTTAATCACCCTAACCTGCTCTTTCCAGCTTGGACTCTCTTCCTTAGTGTTCAGCCTCACATAAAATGTAACTATAAGCCTTTTCCTTTGTCACCTCTCTCTTGTCCTGTCCTCCCAGTGTTCCTGTCTACCTCATTCATCTCCCAGAGTATGTCACTTTTCCTTTGCTAACCTCTTCGTTTGAATATTTCCTGTACTTTCTCATTCCACCACGAAGTCTTTGTGTGTTTTTCCTATAACCAAAGGTTATACCAAATATCTTCTAGGCAGCTTCCCTCCCCACTTTAGCTGTACTATCCCATTCATCTATTCCTTACCAACTAGATTTTGTCTCAACTCTTCCCTGAACGTTTTTCAACTTCCACCATTTAATCCTTGCCTCTAAGTTCATTGGCTACCATCCAATGCCGACCTCCCCTGACACAGTCTTGTATCGCTTTTAGATTGGACTTTCTGCATAAAATGTAGAGCAGATTCCTTCACTCTTATACATCACTGAACTTTCCTCCCTCTTCCTGAAATATGCGTTCACCACAGCCATTTCCATCCTTTTCACAAAATCCACTATCATCCTTAACACCATACCTACCCAACTCCATCTCACCCCTGTTCCCTTCACCTACATGTCCACTGAAATCTGCTTCAGTCACCACTGTCTTCCCCCTTGGGACCCTCTGCACTAAGCGGAAACTAAATTAAAGCAAAGAATTCATTTAAACAAAAGGCCAGGTTTCCTTGATTGTGACTGTCTGAAGCAGCTGATTATCAGAGGTTTCTTTAATTAAATCAACTTGCAGTTATTGTCCACCAGTTTCTAGCAGAAAATTTGGCATAAAACAAAGTGAAAATATTAGAAATCCAAACGTTGTTCTAAACAATGTCAATCTAAGATGAGACTGAAGTGCAGTGGATGGGACTTCAGAACCTTTTTGATTATTGAATCATTAATATGCAAAAACAACCAGGAGCAGCACAATGAGAGGATCAATACACTGAACTTTGTTCACTGAGGCATAAAAAAGTTGCTTCAGAATTTGTTTGTCTAAAGAAGGAGAGGTCTCTAAACAATTCCTTGAGAGTTACGTGCTTAGAGTCGGATAAGGTCAGATTACACTGCCTTGCGAAAGCATCTACAAAGAGTCACAGACACTGCAGATTAGTAGTTGATCTTAAGGCACTACTTTTTAGTCATTCATAATGAACTGCAGTGTACAAGGACATCAATATAGAGCCACTCATGGACCCTTAGATTTAAAATAGTAAGAGAAGAGTGATTTAAATCACCAAGGATCAAACCAACAATTGCAAAGGGAACAGGGTTATTTTGGTTTGGAGGTGTTTAGCCTTCTTTGGAATTGGACATGTGACCTGAATACAAAAAAAGGTTAACACTGCAGCATGATAATGAGCCAAAAACACACCTCGAAGCTTTACAAGAAATAGCTGAAGACCAGTGAAAACCAGTGAGCGCTGACTGTCACAGATTTTCCTCCACAGTTACCAGTCACAGACTGGCAAAGCCAAACATTCCTAATATCACAGCACTGACAGATCATGCTGGAACAACAATGTACGGGACAAAACTTTAAGATATAAAATACTCTGAAATTCATGCAAATTATTTAAATATTCAGCTGTTAAATTGTAATATTAAAACAATTATACCTTTAACCAACGCATTATTAGAAATCACTGGCTGACTAAAGGTTCTAAGAAAGAAAAAAATAATCTACCATATAAATAAACATACTATACACACCGTCTTCATCTAAATGTTACTTGATTATTTAATTAGGTATAAATGGAGTAGGGTTAGACCACTAATGCAAAAATCAGGGCGGTGAACTTGTCTGTCTTTAAGACACCGATGTTCAACTGTAATTTTTAAATATCATTTCATCTGCACCTTTTGCATTTATAGTATTTACATTCACTAAAATCTTTTTCACTCAGTGGATTAAGAGTGGCTCTGGTCTACTCTCTCAACTGAACTTTCTATGTGTGTGTGTGTGTGTGTGTGTGTGTGTACATTCTGTGCCGTGGGCAAAGCTTGCTGCTGAGTCACACCCTGATTGGGGAGTAAAAAATGCTTGTAGGGATTGGGTGTGGTAGAGAGGAATGATTTTGGTTACAGAACGGCTCTCTAGGCAAGGATAAAGACTTATTTGAAATGTCTCGACTTCCCCTCACTGTCAGTCCTGTGAGCTTGAGGGCAAAGAATCTGTTAAGTTCACACTTTAGAGAGCTGCTTCACAATCAGGTCCATAAGACAGGTCACAAATACTGCTTTAAAATGTAACTGGTAAGGTGTCGAGGATGAAACTGAGTGAACTTTTGACTTTAGCTGCGAATGTTCCATGTCTTCACTTTCTTCATAGGAAAACAGTGGCTCACATGGCCTGAAGAGATTCTGCCAGCTGATTAAATGTTAATGCCCTTAGCAGCTTTGTGTCAGGGCATCATATGAAAATGGGAAATCTTATCTGTTCAAAGAAATGAAAGTTTTTTTTGTGTTTATTTTATATAGTATGCCTAACTCTTCATGGTTCCTGCATACTTCCTCATGAGTGTGACTCCCATTTGGAAGAAGATGAATTAACTGTGAGCAGAGACAGACTGAAACAATAATTTAGGCCTCGAATTTCACTCCATCCCAGGCCACTCTGTTCACCAAACCAACAGACTGCTAATTTTGTATGATAACCCCATGTGTCAGAATATTAGATTCTGTTTGACTGAATATCATGCCCATAATAAGTTTAATTTGATGGGTTATTTGTAGTACACAGATAAGAGCTACAAACTGCAAAAGCTGTCCTTAAAAAAAACAAACAAAAAACCAAAAAACCCTTGAGCTTAAACTGCAAGCTCCAATAATACCAATATACCTGTTTTTGTAAGTCCTGACAGCTCTTTCTTCATATACTATATTTATTCCTTTTATTATTGCACTCTCCACCGACCCTTTGATAATTGATTATGACGGGTGATTTGTCTAATATTATGCATTTAGAAGCAGGTAGACATTGCTTCCTTTGATGAGAGAAAGGGTGCAGGTTGCATGCGTGCATCTTTCTGGAGTCTACCCGTGCACCATGGCAATTGCAGAAAGATAATGCACTCAATAGTTGATGGTGGCAGTTTCCTTGACGCATGCATTCGGAGTTTTACCTACTTGTTCCTGATTTTAATATCATTGCTCAACCTCAGGACAGGTCAAAATGACCCTCAGGCTTGTGCTTCAGTGGGGAGTCCACCACTGCCTGTGAGTGCTTTAGAGTCATCAGTTCACTACATCTGCCTGAACTCCCTAAGTGGCCAGTCTGCAGTCTGGAGAATTAACATTCGAATTAAGCTATTGTGCCAAATATAAGTAGTCTATCCATAAGTGGGCATTTGTATTGATTCAGAGCATACACTTCACAGACTTTCCACAATAAAATACAGTGTTATCACATTTGTGTCTTTAATTTGGCTTGTCATCACTGAACAACCATGGCTTGTGCATTTAAGTAGGCTTTTATATTATTCATACAATAACAAGGTTGACCCATTTTATGTCATGCAGGAGGCATAAACACACACATGCATGCACATGTCACACACACAAATGCCGTATCCTCCAAGGACCTTCTCCTACTCCGCTGAGATGTGAGGCTCTATCTGCTCACACTACTACACTAATACACACTACTAAGGCTCTAAGCCCACTTTCTATAATGTCATGATAGGAGTTGAGAGAACTGGATTATTACGTAGTTCATATTCTTTCGCTCTCACACACATACCCACCATAGGACTAGCCTCAGCGTACAGTTTGGTGGATTTTCTGCTTCTTCTTTTTTTCCGTTTCTGATTAGAGCTGGTGATTTAAATCCCAGTAAGAATTCCCACAGTCTCTCTAATTCCTGTTCCTGTATAAAGCTGGGAGGAGGGCCATTAAGCTGCTAACCCCCCCCCCGGCTATACAAACACATATGGGCAATTGTGTGCTCTCATTGATGTATTGGTGAAGATGCATGCTTGTGTACAGTACCCAGTTCGTACATGTGTGAACATAAACATACATACATTAGCATATACCTGCATTTGTGATGTAAATGTACACATACAACCTGAGAAGCATGTACTTCATTTGTGCACTCATGACTTTAGATAGAAGTGAACCTACTGTAAATGACTGCATGCAAAGGAAATTTTCTTCTTTCTCCAAGCTTGTCTTTTTCAGGCAATTACTGATACTGTCATTTGATTATTATTGATACGGTCTTAGAAACTGTCTTTCTTAATAACACCTGTACAATACAATGGGTTTGAGAATTAGTTTACTCACCTTTTGCACAGAAGAAACTCAGTATTTCTGTGAAGCTGTCCTCTGTCTGACACACCTATGTGAAGGGATGTTTTCATTTATCCATAATATCAGTTATACAAAACAAATCTTTCTCCTCTTTTCTCTCTTATCTATCTATGTGGTAGCCCAATTAATTATTGTGCCCTTGCACTTACAACGTCTATTATTCAGGTATTGTTTAAAAGAATATAATCATTTAAAAAAAATCATGAATACAAATCCTGGAATCTGGACCATTTTATGGTATGTAGCTTATTTTCATATAACTGGCCAAGAATTTACATTGTGATATTCCATTTAAATATTTGTAGTGCCGCACATGCTATAGAGCCATATCTGTCAGCTTGAGTGATCCTTAAGAACACGTTGGCAGATCAATTAGTGATAGCGATGCTAAGATGTGCTTTGTTTCTGCATGTATGTTTCTTTTGTATGCCTAATGTTAAACTCTCATAAATATTTTTTGATTGTGTTTACTGATATTAGAATTAATGTGTTGCTGGTGTATTGTATCAAGATGCAAGTACTGTTGTTGTTTTATCTTTTTTTGCAAATATGTGCACTAGAAAGATAATATTTATATTACATCTTTAAATGTCATGACTGGAGTTTTTACTGGTAATATCTGATAAAAACTTATCAATTTTAACCCCTGCCTGGATTTTTTTGGATCCAAACACTACCAATTCTTGTATGTACTGACTATCAAGAATTTTAGTGGAAAATCCTTCTAATTGCTCTTCAAAACATATTAAATTCTACAGTGAAGCTGTGTTTGTGTAAGTACAAGTCAGATTAGCATAAATCACATAATCTCTTTTGCACATAATTTGTATTTGTGATGTATAGCTTATTGTATATAGCAAATCCTGTAGCCTAATTACCCACCCACGCCTCACACACATCCCATTTACACACTAGGTGTACCTTTTTTCTGCACATGCATACAGATTCACACCTACGCATATATATAGTGTCATTGTTTGGAAATGTGGCAATGAGTATGTTTTAAAAAATTTACACACAGAAGCATTTAATCTGTCTAAGCCATTTGCCTAATCAGCTCTCTCAGAACAATGCCATTCATAGATCCTTACACACACACACACACACACACACACACACACACACACACACACACACAGAGAGAGAGAGAGAGCAAACTGTCCAAACACTGGGCTTTGCTGGGCTAGTAACAGCTTTACGAAGCCCCCTGAGTTACAACCTGTTGTTGCCACATTGCATCACTTCACACATTTCAGGAGACTGGAGGAGGAAGAATGGAAATGAACGAGAGAAGGAGGTGTTCAGTCTCTGGAGTGATCACATGAATTCGGTGTTCATTTGCTTCATTTTTGTCTCTTAGAACCATCTCCTGACTGTTTTCATCTTTGTGGCTTAGATCAGCTTTCAGAGTTCAAGTAAAGCCCACTTACTCTGGACTTTTTTTTTTTTTTTCTCCCCCCTTTTTTTTTTT
>VUQG01014183.1:1056-15727 GCA_015106755.1 Etia nguti | reverse complement strand
TTTTTTGTTTTTTCCTCTTTTTTCTTGTTTTTTTTTTTTTTTTTCTCCCCCCTATTATTTTTGTTACCCTGTACCAAGTAATGAATGCATCATAGTGATGTATGTACATGTATATCTGTGCTTATGTGCATTATATGCTTTGGGTGTTGGGAGAGAGAGGTGAGATGGAGGTTGTGTCAGGCTTTATTTTTTAGTAGTTGTGTTAGAGAGCTTAAGCAGGAGAGATGAGAGAAAGACGGGGCTGATGCAACCAGGAGACACACAGACAAATGTTTCAGAGTCACTAACACAGACATGGACACACACACACAGGTTCATATTGTAGGTCACTCGTTAGAAAACAGATGTGCATTTAGGAAAAAACAAATTAAATACTTACATAAACATATATACAGCAGTAAGAATAAACATTGCACACACATGCATACAGATATAAGGCAATGTATGCAAGTTTCTTAAACTGATTTATATTCTTTTATTGCACTATAACATACACATTAATAAAATAGTACTAATGTTGAATTTTCAACCCACATTATTGAAAAATCTCATTGATTGGCTATTTGATTAGATCACAAAGAGCTTCAAGCTGTTTAACCAAGTTTTTACTAAACTATTAGTAATTGTGCATAGTATACGTTTGTGTGCAAACAGCTATGCTGCTATATTGTACACACTTCATCAACTGTAAGATTTTTATTATAGTCATGAAGAAGCCACATTAGGGTTTTATGTTTCTGAGAAAAAACCTCTACGACCAACAGATGCCTTAAACTAATTTGTAAACCTGCATGTATGATCTCTCACCTTATACAGGCTGATAAACTGGAACCATGGCTGTTGTTTATGTGTAAATCTGTGGCTATATAAAAGCATGTTGTGGAGCATTCTTCGAGAGAAGCCAAGGCTAAATGCCATGAAATTGATTTTAGTCAGGCTACAGCACAACTGATTTACCCAAAGCTGAGATGTTACGGCAGCTTTTTAAATGGCAGCAGGCTGTCGCAGTGCTCCAGGAGACCTTTCTATATGCAGAAGTTCATAAGAAGCAGCATGTGTGTCATTGTGGTTTTCTTCATCATAATTTCTAACATTCACTGAGATGGACTGTGGGCAGTGTCACTGTATATTTTGATTTATATTTAGATTTTGGAAAATGAAGCACAGCAACAAGTCTTTTTGCTGCAAACCACTCAGTTTACTTACTTTGATATTTTAAAAGTCTTTAAAACTTACTTATGTCCAAGCTCATATCCTTTACATTGAATTGGGTAGTGCTATCAGCCCAGTATATCTGTGGAAAAACTTTTTAAGAGCAGCACAAGAAGCTGACAGTAGTTTCCTGGTCACACCAGGTGGACAGTTTAAACTACAAAAAAATATATTTAGCTTTTTGGGGCCACGTGTTGGAAAAAATCCATGTGTCTGAAAAGAAATTCTAATAACCAAAACATACACAAACCCTAGTGACACATTTCTGTCCAAGGCTGGAATCATTATGCGTCTGGTGCCATGGAACAGAGGGCTCAGGACTTTGCCTTTAAGAATGATATTTTTGGAGTGGGTGCAATGGCTTAGATCCCTTTAAGAGCAGGGGATTAGGATGATGCTGATGCTTAGTGTCTTGGCCTGGGTGCCTGTGTGTCTTGCTGCCTCTGCCTGTATGTCAGCTTTCTCTGTGTGGGGCTGGCCTTTGGAGCCAGATTTGCTTGCTGCATCTGGCTGATGTGCACACAGATTTCATGGTAGAAAGGAAAAGAGAGAGGGAAAGAATGAGAGACACTGGTATCAGAGAGATGGTGTGCGACTGCGTGCATGCGTGTGAATGTGTGTTGCATGTTCAACAAAGCTAACTGGAGCAGGGTGTCCAGGATGCATACACGCTTGATAGCCTGGATGCAGCCTTGTGATACAAAACAGTCAGCATTAGTGTGTGTGCGCACACTATGTCCATGTGTGGAAATGATGCATCAGTGACTCAACTTCTGCTGTCAAACATGTGCGTGTGACTGTGTATGTAAGTGTGACTGTGTGTGATGAGCAGCAGGACTAGACGGCTATAGTCATCATTATTAGCGTATTTTTTTTTTTTTTCCTGTCTTATCACCTATCAGCTGTCAATGAGAAGCACTAATGAAAACACTCAAAGAAGCCGTGCACACTGCACATGAAATAAGGATATTCTGTGAAGTGACATTAAATCAAACAGTGTCTGAATGTTCACAAGTATCAACAACCATCCTTGGGTGTAAATGCATTTAATTTTAGCATATATGCTAGGAAACAAATTTGTTGTTAACCAGTGCACGGCAATAAATATCAGCCTAATAGTCTATTCTCTTGACTTTTCTTTTTCCCAGGTCTAGCTGGCCAATGCCGGACCCATCGTGGATATTTGGTGGTGGTAGTAGCAGAAGTAGCGTGTATGTGAGTGCGGTCCCTGGCGCCTAGCCCATGTCCAGCACATAATGCCGTCGTCCACACGGAAAGGAGTACCGAAGGACCCCGAGTTTGCTGACCTCTTCTTCAAAGATGACCCAGAGGACGTTTTCTGTGACCTGCATGAGATCGGCCATGGCAGCTTTGGGGCCGTCTACTTTGTAAGTATCCGTTCACAGTTATGGTAACTCTGGCTTTCAAAGGCCTTGGGGTAAATTAGAAATTGTTCTTTTTAAGATAGATTTAAAGCACTTAATTTGAGTTTTGCAGCTTTAGCGATATAGATCTGAAAGAACAGCAAAAGTGGTTGAATCATTTAAGAAGTTGCATAAACACTTCTAACATTATATATTGTAGTTTGTCATTGTTATTAGCTAGTTACATATACACATACTTACACACCCTGCTGAATAAAGGAATATGTATGCTGTAAATGTAGTGCACCGCATTATGGCTCTTTGAATGCTGTTAAGTGGAGACAGACCCCCTCTCAGCACTTTTTCTGTTTCTTATTAATCTCATCATCACTAATTACTCATCAAGCCTTTGATATTAAAGCTGCATGAAGGAGGGAATGAAAAGCATCCTGTATTCTCCTTTTTCTCCTCCTTTCTCCCTTTTCCTCCAGATGCAGGACTAGGGGCGATAAGCCTCCTCCCTGCCTTGCAAGACAGCTGTTCTGTTGATATATAAATACAAAGAAGTAGTCAATGGAGGGGGAGGATTTTCTTGACTACCAGGGCTTTACTATCCCATGTCATGTACACGTACACACAACCAGTACATCAGTAGTAGTCCTAGTACCCATGTCCGTCTGGCTAACAATCTCCAGTGTGTGTCTAAATCCTGCCCTGGTGTCAGTCCTGTGCTCACTGACACACTTGCACTATCCGTATTGTGCTTGCTGTCAGCGAGGGCAGTTTTTGTAAATGTTGTCAATAGCTTTATTTTTTTCAGTGATTGAACTGAGGATACATTATGAAAAAATGAAAATGATAAAACTCATATTTACAGCTTTACAAAAACTACTACTACTCACTACTACTAACTAATACTTACTCCCTTAGGTTTCATTTATGCTTATTTATTATATCTTTTAAGAACAGTATTTATTGTAAATTAACCATAATATTTTGTATTCAAACGCAGGTAATGTTTTTTTTTTTAATTTCTGAATGGTATCTGTGGATTTTATTGAACCCATTCTGATACACTCCAACCTGTAGACAGGTTAGTATGGATTTTTGCCTGAGAGATGAATCACTACAAATCACTTGCTATTATCTATTACTAGTGGCTAATCGGAGCTTCTCTCACCTGAATTTTAGAAAGTGGACACTCAAAGGACACCTTTTGTTTGTTTGTTTGTTTTCTTTTTGAAGTTAGTCTGAATCTGTAAAAGTAATGACTATAGGAGAAAAAAAGTACAGTAGTTACCACAGTAAATGTGCATTGTCAAATACATAAATGCCCTAACTTTAACTGTGACTGCTTTTGTACTTGTGTAAAGACAGACGAGTAACTCCCATTACAGAAGGAAACGACGGGAAACTACCTCCTGAGTACACAGACCCAACACCAACAAAGGGGTTCACACACCCTGATAATGGTTGCTGAATTAAACAGTTTTAATTAGTAATACATTCCCTTCTAATGCAATTAGCAATACAATTAGCCTATTTAAATTTCTTAGTTTTGATTGATTTTTGTTTCCTCATATCTAATGCCACCTAGCTGTATCCTATCATAAGGGGAATGCATGCTCTTATGCATGAACTGACAGGCAATCATTGGGATCAAATTAATCTGAAAAAAAAGTCAAATGGGAATACTCTCTTGCCTGCTGTTACTGTAATTCCATTTGAATCTCAACATGAATTTCCCATTCAATTGTAAGTGGGATGAAGCTCAGCTAAGGGCTTAGGCTGAGCCACAGCCTAGCTGTCCCTGAGGCAAAGTGTCTCAGAGGTTAACACCATGGGTTTAACATGCACATGTAAATGTGGACAGATAACCCAAACATTTGAAGTGGCTTCAGATAAACCTCACCTGATTTACGTTGTTCAGGTGGATATCTTTTTTAGATTAAAGTAAGTGTTTAGTTTTACTTGCACTTGGATGTTTTACATCAGATTGGTCCCTGAAGTAATATATACCGCTGTCCAATAACGGACTGCTATAGCTCATGCTTTTTAGGTACAGTACATGTTATGTTTTATTTTTCTATAACTATAATATTTATGTAGTGACCTTTTGATGTTAACTTTCACATTTTAAGAGAAGAACAAAAGTTACCCTGTGGGCATTAAGATCACCTTTTAATCTGTGTGTATGTTTATAGTGTGGAATGCCAATATACGTTGGTGTCTAGGTTTTTGGCACCAAGTTCTTTTTTGAGTATTTTGTGGCTAGGGGACCAAAAAAGTACCCTAAAGGTACCGAAAACAAACAAAAAAATTTGAAAAACAAACATGAGGTCTTATTATATCTTGTGGGAGGATTACTGTATTTGTCTTCATGTGAGCTGTCTTTTCCTAAGCGTTTAGACCTCGTGTTTAAAGACCTTAATAGAGTGTGATCTTTTCTATTTTCTCTCTCAGGCTCGGAACTCCTACTCCAACGAGGTGGTGGCCATCAAAAAGATGTCCTATAATGGCAAGCAGACTACTGAAGTAAGAAAATATACATGCTGGGAAATGTAGACATGGCACATGTGAATGCACCAGTTTTGGATGATTTTGTGTGTGGAACTGTATCAAAAGGACCAAAAGAGAAAAACCTCAAGTGAGCATTTGGTTAGGTTTGGTCAGATAACCTTTTTTTTTCTATGATGTGGGAGGTATAGCTCAGAATGCAAAAGGCAGCATTACATCATTTTCTGCTACTTCACACAGCTTGATGCTATGCTTGTGAAGTTGTGAGATGTCTCATGTGGTGGTTAGTTACTCACAAGGAACAGAAATAATGTGAAAATAATGGAAGATAATTGCCCACACCAGATGCAAAGCTTGGAACAAACATGTGCCTACCTCAAAAAAACTGCTGGAAATGTTTAGGCAGAAGCATATTTCAGAAGGCATCCTATGGGATCACAGCTTGTACTTCGGCTGAACTCAAGCCCACATCTCAGTGGTTTAGTCAACTTGTATCTTTTTATAAAACAGTGAGTGATGGTTTTGTGTGAGGGCACTTGCAAGCTATTGTCAAACTTTTCCATACTAGTTGAAATGGAGTCAGCTTTCAGTTTGTTTATTATTTATATTGGTGCAGTGCCTTTAAAGAAAACCTTTCTGTCAATAGACAATAGCGAGAGAGATACAGATGTAAAATATCTGTTAGTGGTTAATGCATTGTATTCAAAGTCTTAGTCAAGTGATAGTTTAATAGTACCTGAAGACTGAAATCATTCTTTCCTTTTGCAGAAGTGGCAGGACATCATTAAGGAAGTCAAGTTTTTGGGACAGCTGCGACACCCAAACACAATTGAGTACAAAGGCTGCTACTTGAAAGACAACACTGCCTGGGTTTGTAGATCCTTTTCTACATCCTCTTTTTTTGTTCTAGTTCCTCAAATTTTTTTAGTCTGGCAAGATACTTGATTTATCTTTCTCTCTTCTGCTCTCTCTCATTCTTTACTTACTGAGCAGGACATGAAAACAAAAGAATGTATGTTTTCCTAGTGTGTACTTATGTTTCTTTGTGTACACTGATCAGCCACAACATTAAAACCGCCTACAGTGCACTGCCAAATCAACTCTGTCCCATTGGGGCATCTGGTGTCTGTCGTAAGAACATTGGCTGCAGATCCTTTGGGTCGAGTAGATTGCTGGGTGGTGCTTCTGTGGATTGTGCCTGCTCTGGTAGATCCCACTGATGTTTGACCAGTTTTGAATCTGGGGAGTTTAGAGGCCAGGACTTGAGCCATTTCTAGGTTTTGCAGTGTGTCACAACACACTGTCCTGTTACGAGAGACCTATGCCATCAAGATAATAAGTGTTAGTCACTTCACTTTTCTGTTTGATTTTAATGTAGTTGCTAACTGGTGTATGCCCACTTCCTCTACATTCTTTAGACTAGGACTTTTCACAAACTTGACTTAAAGCTTTAATTAAACTTTATGATGGACCTCATTCCATGTGAGTGATTAGTTTCCAGTTTTTTTGAGATTTAACTATTTTCTCTTTCAGCTGGTGATGGAGTACTGCCTGGGGTCTGCATCAGATTTACTGGAGGGTATGTTTATCAGTGTTTGATATGCCAATACATTCAAATATTTCATAATTTTATACACGTTTTTTTTTTGTTTTTTTTTTGGTCAGTAACAAGGTGGGAGTGTTAACATTCTTTTTTTCCAGGAAGTCACTCCTGTAACTTTTGTAAACCCCAAACTTGTCAAAACAAAACTCATGAAAAGTAACCTTTGCCTTTTAGCTTGGTTCTGCACTGTAAAGTATGCCCTTCAGCTAATTTACGCTGTTTTAGGAGCAGAAGTAGACTATGACTGTTTGACCTTATTGAGGATTTTCTTTTTGGACTACCACAAATAAGGAACTGCCTGCTATCAGATAACTGCAACTATCTTTAAAAACTTGTAAAACCTCATGTTCTCCAATTTTCTGTGATTATTTAGTTGATTTTGTGAGCCTTACTAAATATTTGCTGTGATCGTATGCTTAGGGGCACTCTCCCCATTTGTGTCCTTGGATACTGGAGCAAGATGATGTAATGAAAATGTAAATGTGTAATCTGCTTTAATAATACTACATTTTATATCCCTGTTTATCGCGGATGGAAAACATATTGGTTTCTTAGATTTCAGCGCCTGGCAAATAATATCTATACTAATTTTAAGAGCTTGAATTCCCTGAACTCTCTACCCTCTAACCACTCCTGAAGCTAATGTCTTATTTTAAACACCCATGCGTGTACTCACAACGGACAGAGTACACAGTTGTGACAGTCGGCCCCGGACTGTTTTGGGGAGTTTAGCCTTTATATAAAAAATTCTCAGCCGTAGTTCTGCAGTGACCTTTTGCCTTGGCACAATTTTTAGAACAGCAGGACTCAGGGTGCCAGCTTAGGAAACACAACTGTTTACTGGGATTACTTTATTTCTGCAATGTGTGGACAGATCAGTACAGTTGCTCTTAATTATTAAAGCCATGATACTGTGCTTTCCAGAGCTGCGATTATGCATGAAATCTGCACTTCCACAATCTTGGATACAAATAACTATTTGTATCATTCATGTTATTTCCACTCAATCCATTCTTTGTACTTATTTCTTCCGTAGTTCATAAAAAACCACTCCAAGAAATGGAAATTGCTGCCATTACCCACGGTGCCTTGCTAGGACTGGCTTACCTACATTCCCATAATATGATTCACAGGTGAGTCTATTTCTTTCCTTGCTTCCAGGCAACATAAAGTGAAAACATGGAACATGATAACATAAGACAGTTATGGTCTTCATTTATTGCAGTGTTTACTAATTAAGCTGTAAACCCTCATGTCTATACTTACTCCCTCTTGGACATCACCTTCCCACCTTATTGCTGTACACAGTTATATCTTTTATGGTGGAAAGATATGATTGGCATCCAACAACCACATCAAATAAATCCTTTTTACTGTTCTGTATCATTTTAAGTTTCAAAGGGCATAGATTTAAAATGTCAAATCAAACATGACATCTTTAAATACCCAACTGTGTTGTGTTGGTCAAAACTTAATAAAAACTGGACTGCCTCATTAAAGTTAGATAGGACTAATATAGGACTAACTTGTGTCATATTTAGCATTTTAATCCCACCTCCTGATTTTTATATTAGTCACCTGGCACATATGCATAATGTATAAGTGGAGCTAATGTTTTCTGCTTTTTAATGGCTGCTGTGACTTTTTCTCTTTTCTGTCCTTGCTGTCTTCATGCTCTTTTCCCCTATCCAGAGATGTGAAAGCTGGTAATATCCTGCTGACTGAGCTGGGTCAAGTCAAACTGGCTGACTTTGGCTCCGCCTCCATTGCCTCACCTGCCAACTCCTTTGTGGGCACACCTTACTGGTCAGTACATACACACAAGACAAACATGGAACTTCATCTTCAGAGGAGAGAAGATTAAGTTTCTTCTTTGTCTTGCACATTTTCAGTACAAATGAGCTATTTTATGTCTTTTTTTCTGTTTGTCGACCAATTTTATTTAGACATTGTTGTTCACAGATGTGTGTTGTTAGAGTCATGCACCTAGATAGACACATAAATGTGAAAGCAGTTTAATATGTGGGTTATATGCCTAAACAAGCAAATAGCAGTTCTCATAAAAGCCATGAGAAAGTTTATTCATTACACTGGAAGCAGTGACTAACATGCCGCGTGTGCAACATGTTAGTCATTATTAATTCAGTTTGAGAAAGAACTGAAAAGATTTTTTAATTCATATTGATAGTTTTCAGCAATTGGCTTTCAATTGCTTATGCACCAAAATATTCACTCACATATTCACAGCAGCTTTAACGGTAAACAAAGGCATCCCATATACTGGTGGACTAGTAGTCATGCATACGAAAAATTGTCACACAAGTATAGAAACATATATTCCAAAAACTAAGCTGCTATCACAGCATACCAGAGTCTTTAAAAACTCTGAGAAGCTTAGAAGATTATAACATTTTCATGGATTTTTTCCCATACTTGATCAAATATGTGCATGCGCGTGTGTGTCTGCCTTTGTATTCAGGATGGCCCCAGAAGTGATCCTAGCCATGGACGAGGGCCAGTATGAAGGAAAAGTGGACATCTGGTCACTGGGGATCACTTGTATTGAACTGGGTGAGCAAACACCTACCCACTGGTCAAATAATACATTTACTGGCTCATACAGACTGAAATTCAGCAGACTTAAGCCGATTAAAAGTTATTTGTTTGTACCACTTATTTTTTAGACTTCAGCTTCTCTCTCATTCAAGGAGAAGCTGAGGCGAAAACTTGCACACTGTATATGTTATGCTCACCTCCTTTCTCATTTTAGCGGAACGTAAACCACCCTTGTTCAACATGAATGCCATGAGTGCCTTATATCACATCGCCCAGAACGACTCTCCCACACTGCAGTCCAATGAGTGGTAAGCACACGTTTTATCCCTAGATGTTACAATATTACCATACAACCTTGTTGTTGTTGGATTTTTGGTCTTTTAGAAATCCTTTAAAAAATAATCAAACACAGCTTTTGCAAAAGTGTTGCCCAGTGTGACAATATATTTTATAATATTATGTTAGTGCTTTAGGTGAACTAAAAAAAAAATTCCAGTATAACCACTGATATAATGCATCAGGTCAATCGTGAACATTAAAGTCCAATCCTGCCAGGGTTCAGCCAGGGTAAGACATCCCTGTGTTAATCTGCATGACCTGTGATCCCTGCGACAGGCCATGTGCAAGGGCACACTCTAAGTCTCTTATGTAATTACCTGGGAAACAGCTACCAAAGAAACACTGTGCAGCTACCCACACCATTTCTGCTGAGCTGTAAGGCAGTGTCTAAACAAAACAGCATGATTATTCTCCTGTTGTTCCAAGTAATTTAAATCACACTTGAAGCTTGCCACACTAACATACAAGTATATTCCTGCATGCACATATGAGGTGTTCTAAATATGGGAAAACAGCTTGCTTTATGCATTATTTTATGCAGCTTTCAGCCTCACAGCTCATGACTGCGGAAGCTAATAGATTCTCTAGGGACTGTCCTTCCAGACATCAAAAAAAATTTAGCAATTTAATTTAGGCCAGCAGGTTTTAAACAGCTCTTTGCTGTCTATTTGCATCACCAATATATCCCACATTGTTAGGCAAGTACCAGCGGAGCTGCTGGATATTGTCATGAAATGTTTATGTCATCTAAAAAACTGAGAAACAGTGTTTAAAACTGATATACTTTTATGTAAATTAAAGAAAAAAGCTTAAATGAATTACTGTTTAAAAACAAATGTCATCATAAAAGGTATACATTTTTTATCTGGAGGACTATAAGAAGTAAAATAGTTTATTCTATATACAGTTGGTGTAGTTATTAGGATAATCCAAGCACTCTACATAAGCCACCATAGCTTAGCTTTTTATGTTTTTTATTCTCAGATAATAAGTAAATGTCCGACATACAGCTATATAATATTTGTATATCTTTATATTTATTGTATGAACAAATGGGCTCAGTATTAGCTAGCACAAACTTGGAAGTAAAAGTGGTGGAAAGATTTGGAAACAGAAGAAAAGGGGATACATATTCAGCAGTATGTATGAACTGAGAACTAGGTGATCTCAATTAGCAAGAAATGCAAGACACTGGCAGGAATTTAGCAAAGGGACAAATATGCAACTGCTCCTCTGAGTTGCTGTAACCACACCATGTGTGGTATGATTGTCATTGGGGAAACGGCACTCATCAAATATTAACCCTGTGCTTGATGTTCTCCCTGTAATTTACTCCTGTGTACTTCTGCCATGCTGTGACTGCCAAGGTATGCATGTGATGTCCTAGGTATGCAGTGTCGTGCAGGAGTTCCTTGTAATATGTTGTAAGAATTTGTTTCTGTCGCGTAGCTCCTCAGGAGTAGCTGAATGCTACCGTTTACCTGCCTCATACAGTAGGAGAACATGTGCATCAGTTCCACCCAAGCTTTCATTAACTAACAATGTTTCTTTTTAAACCTTTAAGTAGGCACGAGTATTGTGAGCAGGTCATCAGAAACGTGAGGCAAGGCAGTTCTTTAAAGTTAAAATTTGCTGCCTGTGACATCTGTTATAAAATTAGTGTTGATTTCTAGTATCGTGCTATAGGTGAGCGATTGTGTGGGACAGCACAGGGTTGTGGTATTTTTGGAGGAGCTCCAGGGGCCCGAGGCATTAGCAACATCCAGATGAGACAAGTAGAGACATTGGCTTCATACACAAACACGAGGCCAGACTGTGAACACATTCGCATGACCTGCAAGGCTAGGCATGGATCTATGCTAGCCACTGAGAGAGAAGTAGAGGTTGAGAGAGATCTCAGTCGTATACCCTCAGTGTGTATTTTAATAAACCTAAAGAGCATTCCAGGCTATTTTATCTTAACAACTCATAACAGCAAAAGAAACATATGGTGGTATATCTACCGTACTAGATTACCATGATTAGATATTTAGATCACAGCTCCACTGGCCTATATTTTTATTGCTCCACATATTTACATAATCCATATATAGTTCGCATTCGGGGCTACACTAAGAGATTACGCAAGATTGTTCTACTTAAGTCACTGATATATTAAACACCAAAGAGCTGTGCGATTGCTCCTCCTTGTACATTAGTCATTAATTGCCAAAAAGGACAGATGGTATGGCTTTTTAGCTCGTCACTGTCATTTCTACTTAAGATTTTAGTGATTTTAAAAATATTTGACCAAGAAGGACTATGACTGACTTCTATCTCACTGTCCTCTTTACCTAGGTCTGACCTCTTCCGCAGCTTTGTTGACTATTGCCTGCTGAAAATTCCTCAGGACAGACCCTCGTCGGGGGAGCTGCTACGAGTGAGTGGGTTTCCTCAGTAATCTTTCCAGCTGTGACCTCACTTCCTGTCTCAGTCAGTCATGAGGATGAGTCACTCCCATCCACCCCCGGCTCCCTAATACGCAAGCATATATACACTGTCTTCTTCAAGCACAGGGATCAAGCATCCTACTGAGATTTTCTTTTTCTTTTTTCCCCCCCCCATGCCTTACAGCCAAGGGATAAGACACAGGAAGACAACTGAGCTCCATAGAGCTGCATCTCATTGTTATTATTGTTGCGGCATTTTACACAGTGTGATAAAATGAGTATAAAGACAAAAAAAAAAAAGAAATATCTTGTGCTTGACATAAAAAACTGCATTTCAATACTGATGCTGACGAACACTGATGTGCCAGTTGTGTCGGCACAATCCTCCGTGCTCTTCAGAGGGCATGAATGTGGAAAAGCAACAGTTATTTTACCTTAAATAAATGTTGTGACACAAGAAAACTCATCTAACCCCTTAAAACGCAAAATGTTACTGTTGTCAAACACAGACAAAATAATCTCATAAAACTAAACGCTTAAAGCTCCAATTTATTTATTTTTTTAAGCCATCCTGCCAGTGACACCCCATATGTATCTCCAAAACCACAATGAGCATACACGCTGATAATCCATCCATGTCCATTGTGTTTCCCTGTGATTGAAGAGATGATCTTTTTGTTTGTGTGACCAACAGGTAATCCTATTGGTGCACTAAGAGTTTTAAGTTCTTGGTGATCACGCTCAGTGGTGTTGAAGCCCAAGCAGGACTTTTCACACCTGTCTCACTTTATGGAGGAAGGTGTGAGGTTAGGGAGTGGTTAAATAAAGGGATCTGGACTGTTGTCTGGATAGGATGGGGCTTTTGACTGGAATGCACTCTTCCCAGCACCCCTGACCCAAATCCTTACTGAAAAAACCATTAAAGAGGGATAAGTACCAAACAGACTTTGGATCAGTGTCCAAGGGCCTGCTTTATAGTGAAGGGCTTGGGGGTTGGGGTGTTAGTTTATGATTAATACCCCACTTTCTCTTCTGAGACGCACACAAATTTACTCTTCGTTTTAGTGCGGACACACACACACACACACACACAGGGGCACACGCCCCTCCAAGCGCTTTAAAGGGAAAATCAGGTCACTAATCTGTGGGCCTTGAGCTACCAGTGTACTGGCTTCAGGTTAAATTCACTCTCTGTCCTTGCAAACCTCATTCAGAATAATGGTAATTATGAAAAATAAAAGAGTACCATTCAGTGACCTCAACCCCCCCGTAAGTACACTTCGTTTAAACGAACATACTCACTTGAATAGTTCAAACTAGCTCTGGGTTTCTCAGTTGTATAAATTTACTTGCGAACCACAGATATTTACAGCACAACAGCAACTTCCCAGATCATGAAAGGAAGTGTTCAAATTTATTTTTGTTTCTGACTAATCATCTAAAACTAATACCATAATTCAATTTGCCCTGGTTTACAAGAAAAATCTGTTCCTTATATTTGAAAGGATGGAATCATCTAAATGTTTGCTTTTTTAAATTCATGATTTCAATAACTGATTTATGAATGAACATTTTAGACTAAGCTTAGACTAAGCAGGAAATGATGAGGTTTGCAAAGATGAGTAGCTAGTTAGTGAAAATTAGTAGACTTAAGCTTTGTCCAACTTGCAAAATTCCGCAAACCTCACCCTATTTTATCTTTTGTATGTGAAACAACATAGAATATGTGTTCATGAAGTGTTTAATATTTTCAGAATTCCCTTTGTTTCCTGTTATTACGTTAAAAGTTTAACTAAATACTTTCCTGCAAATATGAGGTTTGTAGTAATGTGCTCATCTAATTATTTTCAAGAAAGCCAAAAAAATCTAATCTCCTCAAAAATGTTGAACTATTATTTTAATACATCAAACATATTAGCCTTTTCCTTTAGTGGCTGTTATTGCTATCGGTGTAGTAGATGTGGACTGGACTAAAGCAGTAAAGGTAGCCTAAAAAGTTAGTAATACTATGTGTTAAAAACAAATTTATCCTGAAAGAACAGGCTAAAACTAAGTATGGATGAGTACTTCTGGTAGAAGGCACTAGTGATGCCACAATACATATACCAGACAAGACTCCAGGTGCTGTAGATTTGCTGTCACTTCTTCTTTACACTAACCTCTTAATGAGGAGGAATCCTGGAGATAACTTCACTGGATGATGGGATGGGGGTGGCCAACCACCCACATTCTGGTGTAGGTCAATCAGAAAATGGGACAAATCACTCTCATCTCTATTTTCAGTGTGTGATGTCATTCCTCTGTGTCCTGACTAACCCATTACACCGGCATCTGTCACATGGAGAGGAAGGTGTGCAGAGAGTGATGGCTAAAAATAGACTTAAATATATATATTTTTTCATGCAGAATATAATATTTTAGTCAAGTACCTTTAGGTTGAATACATTTTAGCCTTTTATGCAGCCAATATTTTATGAATGAGAGTGACTAAGAGGAGGTGTGAACATGTTTGTGTGTTGTAGTGGGAGGAAGTGCTGGGCAGAAATATCTGCTCTGTTTTTATTTGTTTGTTTTTCTTTTTTTTATTCTTTTTTTTTTTTTTTTTTCTCCTTAATTTTTTTTTTAAAAAAAAAAAAATTAAAAATTCCCCC
>VUQG01014179.1:1872-13295 GCA_015106755.1 Etia nguti | reverse complement strand
ATGAAGGTGGTGGACGCAGGCTTGCAGCTCGTCCAGCTTGGAGCGGAGAGACCGCACATTAGCAAGGATAATGGACGGGAGCGCTCGTTGTTTGTGTGTCTCCCTCTTGAGTCTGGCTCTCACCCCACTCTTCTTTAATCCCCTCCTGGTTACCTTGTTATTGTGAGTTTTTCGATTTCTGTGTCCACGGAGTATTTCCTCGGGAAAGTAGTCCGTGGAAGCGGAGCAAAAAGGCCGGAGGCCGGGCTGCAGCTGCAGCCGCAGCTGGATGAGGGAGTCCCTGGTGTAGGTGAGCCTCGGGGTCATGTCGAGTGTCGAAAACAAGTCAGAAAATCACAAAATTGAGGAAAAGGAAAAAGGAAAAGGTCTTGATGCATTCTCAATCATCCAGGAAAGTAAATCTCCAAAAGTTGATTCTGTTCATCTGGACGTAGCGTTTTGTGGGAGAAACGTTTCGTCACTCATCCAAGTGACTTCTTCAGTCTCAGCTGACTGCAGGTTTCCCCAATCTTGTACTGTTTCCCCAATCTTGTACTGTTTCCCCAATCTTGTACTGTTTATAAGATTGGGGAAACCTGCAGTCAGCTGAGACTGAAGAAGTCACTTGGATGAGTGACGAAACGTTTCTCCCACAAAACGCTACGTCCAGATGAACAGAATCAACTTTTGGAGAAAAAGGAAAAGGGAAAGAATACAAATATACTGAGTAGACGGCGAAAAACAACAACGAAAAGAGCATTAAAGTTAGATAAAGAACGCGAAACTGCTCAGCTGACTGGCCGGTCGGCCGCATGAGCAGCGACCCGGAACCAGGAACCAACCCGGAACCGGGAACTAGGATGTTCATGTTACCATAGCTTTCACACCATGAATATCAGGATACTACATATCCATGTAGGCATAAAATTGAAAATGAACTTGAAAGTAAAACCTAAAACTATAAAGTAAATCAATACAAGACAAATATCCCAAAAACTATTACGATGGCAGAAGTGATAAGAAATCACTTCATACAGTAGAGTTTTACACTGTGTTTTTCTCACAAACCTTAAATCCTATCAATGAAGGGATACGATTTGTGTGTAGCTTCTTCAAAGCATTAAATTATCAGAAACTCACATCTAAACATAATTATCGCAGCCGTCTGTTGTGTTTCCTGTCAGCCTGTGAATACCTGACTGAAACTAATCAAAGAACGTCGTCTTGAAACAAACACGATAACTAATGTTATCTTTGATTCAAGCTAAGATTGAATTTATCTGTTAATGAGGCCGACATTACTCAGGTTACTTTTTTCTCGGTGCAGACAGCCATCGAGCAACACAACATTTGGCAGGTCAAACTTCAAAGCTATAAAATGAACTGATTTTATTCCAGGAAGTCCCCTTTGACAATAATATTCCCATCTGCACAAAGAAAAGGTCCAATGGCAGACGTTCGCCTTCAGACACTCACAAATTACTTCAGGAATGAATCTCACATTTGCACACTATAAAAGATGACAGAAGATGGGGAAAACAGAAGGTGTTTAATTGCTGAAATGTTTCTTGAGTTTATGGGAGAAAACGAGGCTGCAGGAGAATTTCTTTGTGGAGTTTTTAAAGTTGGAGGCAGACCTCAGGCTGCTTAAAATTAAATGGTTCATACAAGAAACTTCAGTAAATTGAGTGTGTTTATCTTTGCCTCTGGTTCTCTTGGTGTCCTGCAGAGTCAGTCCCCTTTGGCTCTTTCACCTTTTCTTCTCTCTGGATTATTTTTTTTATTTCTTTACTCTATCGATCGTCTCCTGGTGCAGTGTCTTAATTTCCCCTTCTCTCTGTAAGTGTAACTTTTCTTTGCCTTTCCTGTACAAACACCCACTCCTATCTCTAACCTCTGTCTTTCTACCCCATTGTTCTTCCTATGATTTTATCTTTTTGCCCTTGTTTTCTCTCCATTAGCTCTTTTCTGAGCTCTGAGGACTTCTCAATGAACCCTTTTTTTTGTCCTGAGGGGTACGTCATATCATGTAACACCTCATTACTCTCCCTGCTGCGAGGGAGGATGGAGACAGAAGGAGCCGACAATTAGCCCCAGAAAGACCCCTGATTAGGAGTTTGTGGCCCATTACCTTTCATTGTGCACCCTTGTGGAAACTTCTGGAAGACCTGCTAGGCGGAGGAGGACTGGTTCCCCGAGGGGCTGCTGGCAAAACTGCACACCATCCTTCACTGGAGACAAATAGAGGAGTCTGAAATAAAACAACACAAGTGCAAATGAACTGAAGCAGAAGAAAAGGAGTCCTCTGAATGAAAATGCAACAAAAGCCGTTTGTATTTGCCTCATTTTAACCCCCTTTTACAAAGAATGACAGAACTACAATACTCTACAAAGCTAGCAATGCTATCAAGTGTATGTAGAGTACAGTCTGAAACAAAAATAACTTTTCCAATGGCTAGCAGACTCCTGTGATTGTACCAAAATCCCTTTAGAAGTAAATCTCGCTACTTACGGAGTCATTTTGAACCACCATCTACATTAATTGTAGTGGTCACTCGGGCAAAACACTGTAACTATATATAATTTTAAACCATCAAATCTGATTTTTAAAAAAATGCTGAAAATTTTTGCTGACTGCCGTCACCTTTGCTAAAATTCTCCAAAGATTTAGATATAGGATTCTTCCAGAGCCAAAAAGATGTCTCATTCTGATGAAGGATAGTATTAATGACACCCCAGAGTTGGCCCAAGTACACTGGCTCAAAATGAACCAGGTGAACCAAAATTTACTTAAACTATACATGGTCCACAGATAAACCTCCCAGTTCTCAAACCAAACTGGATGAACACAACAGAAAGCTAGCCAGATCTAGCAACCTTTTCCAGGCTGGAGCACAGCTGGGAGGTTGACTTAGCTATCTACAAGTGTTTGCATAGAGGTGCTGAAAACTCAGTGTTAATCGTAGAATGCTAACACACTCCAATAGTGAGATATTTGAAATTCAGAGGTTTTTGTTGTTCTTAGCATTTTAGCTTGCTATAAGTAAGTATACTGCTGACTGACACATGAGGCGGTGGTAAATACATTATAGGGTTACCTAAGCAACCAAAACCTGAAACATCTACTAGCGACTAACTGTCAGCCACAAAGCACGGTGCAAAGAGCAGCTGTGGATGTGTTTCAGAAACTGCTGATTTCTTGGGATTTCTTCACACAACCATCTCTAGGACTTACAGAGAAAATATCCGGTGAACGGCTCTTCTCTGGGTTAAAATGCCAAAGGTCAAAGGAGACTGCTTTGAGCTGATAGGAAGGAAACCATAACTCATGCACAATCAAACTTTGAGCAAGCAGTTTGCAACAGTGGGAAGGAAAAACTCCCTTTTAGCAGGAAGAAACCTTTAGAGCCAGGCTCAGGGAGGAGTGGCCATCGGCTGTGACGGATTGGGGACGAGGGGAGGAAAACGGGACAAAAGACACACTGTGGAATAGAGCCAGAGATTAATAATAATGATCAAATCCAAACTGGTGCATAAACACAGAGAGGCAAAAACTCCTGTCAGCTAAGAGCAGGAAACTGAGGCTACAATTCACACAGGCGCATGAAAACTGGAAAATAGAAGAGTGTAAAATATGTGACTTCTATTCAAACATTTGGATGGTCGGGACAGAATCTCAAGTAAACATGAAAGAAAGGCTCGATCTGACTGTAAAACCATGGTTCAGACTGCTGGGGGAATGAATGATGTGAGAAATGTATTCTTGGCCCAGAATTTAAGTGCCATTGCTTACCCGAGTGTTGTTCTTGACCATCCCTTTACCACAGTTATATTTATCTTTAAATATAATAACATTCATCATATTTTGAGCTTGTTGTTTTAGGGAGGTACAGTGTTTGTAACTGTAACTGCAAGACTAAATAATTTCCTTCATTATTTTGCGTGTTTCTGTCAGCCCTTAATAAATCCTGAGGAATTAAATATACTAAGACTGGGCTGTGGCTGTTTAGCAGATTATGGCGATGCTCTTTAAAAAATAGGAAAAAAAAGACACTGTGTTCTTTATGGAGAACAGTCTGCTTTGCTTTTATTGTTATACTTAATTCAATAAACTAATGGGTCCTTTCATACATCTTCGCTAGCTGTGAAAACAAAACAATTATGCTTGATTTATATTTGTGTTCTGTTGCATTTATGTGGGCAAAAATCTGTGCTTCAATAAATCCTGCTGCTGTTATTGATCACATTATTGATTTATGACGAGGAACTCTGTGTTTGTGAACACGGGTTGACGTCATTTATAAATACAGAAACTGCAGCTACAAATATATTTTCTTTATTAGTGTGAGATTCAGCTCCATTCAGAGGCTGACAGTCCAGCATGAATATTAAAAACAGACAATAGTCCATCATCATCATCTTAAAGCCTGGCAGTAATGCAGTCGTCGCCATTTGTTCCCAATATGAGACAGCCTGCAGGCAGGCTGATAAGCACATGCTGTCTTTAATATTCTGCACGCTTTAACCATTCTGACCTTTAGTTGAAACAACTAAAGCTTCAGTCATCGAATTTATATTGAAGTGGCACAACCCACCAGCGAATATGGCTCTTCGTGATATGATCATAATCAAAATGAGTATGCAAAGATGCAAAATACTCACAAAGATTTTCAAAAAGTCTACAAACAGACAATATATGAGCAAGAAAAGAAACACGTCGGCAAAGAGACCCAAGATGACTATAAATAGATGCTAAACCACAAAAAAAACGGCTGCTCAATAACCACGGGACGCAAAACGACCACAAAGAGACCACGAAAGATATTGAACAAGTACAGGAGCGAGGGAAGGATTTTATGGGTCTGTATCATGGGGACTCGAGGGGCTTAATAGAAATGAGATGAAAGGGCTTTCAACCTCATTTAGAAGTTTTCTAATAAGCAGCAGATTTTCCTCAAAAACAGAGACGCATTTTAAACAGCTCGCAGGGCTGAGAACCAAACAGACGATCTTTGCTTTGATTGTTGGGCACAGGCTGAAAACCAAGTTAACAACCTCTAAGGTGGAAACTGAAGTTGTGAAAAACTATTGTTCTTCTAACATCCACTTGAGGCTCCAGCAGTGAGTCGGTCCCCATAGACTGCCATGTTTAAATGTCTAACTTTACAACAAGAATAAAGCCTGCTGTCATGATTTGTGGAGGCAGATCGTGTGCATTATTTAAAACGACCCAAAAACAGACCACAGGAGACACAACTGTATTTAACTAAGGGCGTCCCCCCCATTAAGGCAGATTACAGAAAACATGAACTGAAACAGGAAATCCAAAATAACAAAAAACAACCGTGAAACACTTAAACTGGGAAAACTAAAATTAACACACACACAAAAAAACAGGAACACTAGGAATACCTTGGAATACCGAGGAAATGTGGAAACACAAGGAAGGCATATCAGGAGATTTACAATATACAGACACACCAATAAAGGACAAGTGGAAACTTACACAATATATACACACACACAAGAAGGGGATCATGGAAGTGGAAAGACATGGGAAAACAACTGGAATGAATTAGACTTAATGGGACAGGGGGAAGCAAAACTGAGCACATTGAACATGGGACGCAAGACCGTCAAAATAAAACAGGAAACACTGAGACGTAGACCCTAGACACACAGGCTTGACACACCAACGGGGATAAACGAGCAGCGAGGCAAAAGATGAGATGCAAGGAGAGGAACAACAGACACAGGTAAGGAAGACGAAACACAGTGACACAACTAAGACACAAAAGTAGCGTGAGACAGATACAAACATGGAGACAAGACACACAGAGGGGTGAGAGACAAACACAGGTGAAACAACAGACTCTTAAATTTGACCCAGGGGTGAGACAGATACACGAGAGGAGCCTAACAGACAAGAAACCATAAACTGGGGATGCAGGAAACTCAGAAACATAGACATAACTAAACTCGAGTCTAACTGTAGAACTGGAAATTAAACCATCTTTATAAGAGAAAAGTCATAAAAAACAATAAACTCAAAATGCTGGGTCAAAAGACTCAACACCTGCTACAGAAATTTAGCAAGAAATAAGGTTACAAAGAAAGCAATAGCTTAATTTCAACATAAGTTTATTTATTAGTCACAGTTTGGATTTTGTAAATGCCTAAAATTAGCATCTAGTTTAATTAACAGGTGGCTGCTAGCGGTCTGCTAGCCGTTCTCTCCACCAATTGGGTTCACTGAACTGGTCTGTGTTTGTGCTTTTGGTGTCTTTGGAGCACTTTTTATGAGCTAAGTCCAGAATTAGCCCGAGTGTACTGGCTTAAACTGAACCAGGTCAGCTTTTTTTTTCTTAAAAAATCAAGTTGATTTCATAACTCGTAGTTGGTTAGATTCCTTAATTTGCGGTCCAAACTGGTGTAAATCCAGTCACCCAAATATTTATCCAAATCTGGCAACCATTACCAGGATGTGTGAGCCTCAACTTACCCAGTTCAGCAGGTTATCAAGGTTCACACAGCAGCACTTAAAACTTACTGCACATGCTGAGATATTATAGCTCTGTGAAATGTTTGTGGATGTAAAAACAGAGAACTACCAACTAATTGTTAACAGCTGTCAGTTAACTGTGGATTCAAGTCCCTGAACTGGACTTTTGTACCTTTTTGTTGGTGGCTTTTGATGTATTTTTAATGAAAGTTCAAGAGTGCTAACCGCTGTGCTGTCCAACTGTAGTAAACTGTCAGTTAGTGCCACATACGCCATCCACACTAAAGCATCAAAGCCGTATTAATCCACCACTGAAAATAGTCCCTGTTATTTGAGAGCACAGCTTTGTCGTAATTCTTCTCCACTGTGTTTGGAGCTGACAGGCTCAGAGAATTAGAGAAGTTAGAAAGCAACGCACTAAATTTTTGATGATGAGTTTTAATTTACAGAATAAGAACGGGCATAACTCTCAGTGAGACCACATCTTAACTTCTTGCAGAGAATGTCAAGGCTCTCATAGTGCTCATTGACAAACAGACTAAATAACAATGAATAATGATAACATAAATTATATTCATGTCTCCATTCTCAAACTCTCTCTAGGTTCACAGCCCAGGGCCGTAGGAGGAAGATCTGAAGAAATATGATTAACGTTTGGTGGGTTTAAATTCAAATTAAAACAGCACGCCCTGCAGAAACTCCTGATTCCAATCGTCTGCCTCCTCGGGCGTCTCTGTCTGCACGAAGCCGGGCGTTTTAAGGAGGCTTAGACACATTACACCCCCTCAATCCAGGATCTCTGTCAGTTTCTAGTAACTTCTGTCACAGTCTGCCTGCTGGGGAAATAGTGGCTATGCTCGAATCAAAACAACCTGGCCCCCCTGTGGGGTTTAAATGGGTGGATATGCTGTTATAAGTGGAGCCAAACCAGCCCCCTCCTACCTTTCATTTTGCAGCCAGTGTGAAATCACAGGACACACTGAGAGAGCAACGTTTCGGTGCCGTGACGGGAGCTTTACTTTTACTCTCATTGGTCCGCAGACAACCAGGAAACACAACCTGACATGATGGGAGACAATAGAGATATCAGAAACAAGACCAATGAAACAGGAGTCTAAAGGCAGTAATTATATCATTCAGTGTGAAGATTTTTGCTTTTACCTGTCAGCTATTAAATGTCTGAACTCCGTGTGTATTAATCAAATTATGAATAGGACTGATTTGTTCAAGTACTTTCGCTTCCACTTTAAGTACATTTTGCTCCAATTATTTGCAGTAGAGTGTTTTTTCATTACACGAGGACAGCGAGGCAGTGGTGAGGTGTGCGGCTTACAGATGGGCTCAGGCTGGAGTCTCTGTGGACCTGATGTTTGCACACAACATTGTGATCTGTAGTATCAGATTGTACCGTTTTATATCAGATGCCCTTCCTCACACAACCAGGATGAGCCTGGGATTTTTCAAATGTGTAACCCACTAGTTTGTGCAATTATTAACAGCAGGCCCTAAAGAGGATAGCATTTGCTTTCTACAGTTAAAGCCCTTTTGAGGAAGAATAACTACTTAAAGAAATTTAATATGAGCATGTGAGGATTTTAGGACAGGGTTAAAATAATAATAAGAGGTTCTCCATGTTCTTCAGTATGGAGCACAAATGCACTCATCCATATCCAGCGGACAGACACAACAGCTCAGTGATGACGCTCTGCTTCGTGTTGACGGATCACACACGACTCAACGTAAAGAAAATTGATGGAAGCAGATGGACGATTTATGGAGAAATTACCGACGAACATCTGCTGAAGTCTGTCAGATAAGAAGAAAAGTCCAGAAGCGACTGTGAAGCTGTCGCATGGCTGACGGCTGCGTCTGCGAGGCAGCTGGTTCATGCTCTCAGAGAGGATTATGGGGCTTTAAAATGACCATCAAACATAAAACATGGACGCAAGTTTAACAACTCAGACAGAAGAGGCGAGCTGACTGGCTGTCAGGGAATTAAGGCAAAGCCAGTCAAAGTGTGGACGATGTAATTATAGCTCTGGGTTTACAGAGTTTGTTACAGTGGGAAATTTTATCAGCTGCAGCAGATAGAGCTGTGATTATTACTCTTATCGCTGTGTGCTGAATAACTCATTACTGAGCTGCAGAGATGATGGAAGAGCGTTGTGATCGGAGGACGTTAGAAATCAGTCGTCTGATCTTCTCTTCTCGTGTAGTCTGAAGCATATTGTTACCCCACCTTCTCAGTAAATGCTCCCATTATTTATCCATGCAGGAGATTTTTTTCACTTCATAACCCCCTGAACTACTGAAATTATCTTCATTAACAGTGTAATAATGTTAAAATGATAAAACGTACAGTGTTCTCTGTGTTTACCTACATGAATATATAGAACGTCCACATGCAATAAGTAATAAAGAAGATCGTACTCATCGTACTCGTGCTCATTTATGTCCCTTTGGAGTCAAACGGCACAATAATGCTGTTTATCCTCTTGGTCAGGTATGAACAGGCGGCCTTTCTCAGTCAGATCCACTCCTCGCTCCACACCTCCGTGCTCTGAACAGCTTCCACTTCAGGACTTTGGTGGGTTTTCTCCCACAGACCGCTTGCTTCAGGACGTTTTACAGCATTTCTGTTGGATTAAGATCCGGACTCCAAACACTGACTTTATTCTTCTTTAAACAGAGTTTTTGGCAGAACTCCTTTTGTGCTTTGCATCTTTGTCTTGTTGCATGACTCACATTTTCGTCCATTGACAAATGTTCTGGATTCACCGCTCCACCAGTGATTGCGAGCTGTCCCTGCGCTCAGCATCTCTCAGTGAAGTTCTAAACCACAGCACTAAGCATCATCACCACTTTAAACAGGGTTTTACTGATGGTTGTGTAAGCTTTCTAACTTGATGGGTTGAGATTTCCCTAAATCTCATAAATCTCACTTTTTCCTGCCACGATTCACTCTTTTAAAAACCTGCCATCCTCCATCATACTGATGACTGAGAGCTTCTAATTCTGAGTCTTTTATTAATCTTCTCATTGTCATTAGGTGTATCAGTTTGCCAACAGCACAGAGACAAAGCTGTAGCACGGGCAGCCATATTTACAGTAAGACTCCAACTCAAGGGCGTCTCTCTTAGGTGCTGCGGTGAGTCTTTGTCAGTGTGTGGTGGTGGTGGTGATGAAGGAGCATGTCCGGCCTGCAGCAGCTCTCTGATGTGTTTTAATAGTTTGTGTCGTGATCATCAGTGATGTACAGCTCCTGCCAACTCTTCATGCAGATGTGATGATGTCAGAGCCACAAAAACATTTCCAACATTCACTGCGGAGCAGACAAAAGCTTCCCTGGGAGGCTGCTGAATATTCAGGTCAGCATTCGGTGATGAGGTGAATCCAGGTAAAACACATTTTCCCTTTATTCAATTTCTGAATACTAATTAGCTGTGAGCAGCAGCAGGAGATAAAACACACAGACCAGAGCAGACAAGCGCAGGATTTTAAGCTCTCACTAATCTAAAGTCTGTGTTTCTAACAGTGCTGCACCTCAGGGGTGTGTGTGTGAGTGAATGAGAGAGAAATTTCAGAAATCCTTTGTGATTAATGCTCATTTTAATGCTCAAACACTGCTGTGTGCTTCCCAGCCGCCTGCCTGTGGCTCATAGTTTGTATCACGGCGACACCAAGTGGACGTTGCTGAAACTGATGGAAAATAAGAAAAGAAATCCTCCCGATCCTCCCCTGAGACTCATTAACATGATGAAATATAATAAATAAATAAGGAAAGAAGCCAGGATTTTATGACTTCTAAAGGTTCGAAATTTCTCGACTCTCTGCTGTCCTGGTGTTAATGTGGATCTCCCATCAGGAAACAGCAGAGATGTTTCATTATTATTATTATTTAATGGGTTTTCAGGCTTTGTCCTGCCTTAGTGTCATTACCTTTTTAACAGAGTTGTATTTCTGATGCACATAAATGTATTTCACGCTTGAGAGAATTAAACCTCACTTTAAAAAAGGGTAAAAACACTGGTTAAGCAGGTTAACACAGCACTGCGCAATTAAAACAGCTTCACTCTAAAAGTTATTTTGTATGTTAAAAAAAACAAACTTTGAGGGTTTTTTTTTAACATAAGCATATTTGATTGTTTCCTCTTTTTGATGCATTGCTTAAATCTTTCGATTTTTAATATTCTCTGGTTCAAATAAATTTTGTTTCTTTTTAAATTTATCAGAATCTGCCAATTATTCTGTCGATTATTCTCAAATTTAATTTTGATTGTTTTGACCAAGTTTGTGTTTCCAGCTTTTAAATAAACATAAAAACACTCCTGCTCCTTTATCGCCAAAATTATTTTATTTTTAAGGTGACAGTTTTTATGGTTATACTGGCAACTACATAAAAATAATATTCTATATTTTTAAATATTGGAGAAAAGGTAACTTTTGTATGTTTCTTTGTGAAACGATGTGATTTTGTCTCTTCTGTTTTTAACGGGAAAAAATTGCATTTTTTCCCCTGTAATAACTGTTCATTCTTATTTTTTTACAATAATTTATTAGTATTATTATTTATAATATTACATAGACTCTAAAAAACTCAGTTTTCAAAACACCGTAAAGTAATTATTTGGAAAAAATGTAACTCAAATGTTTAAAAAAATTTTTTTTTAGAAGTCTTGTTAAATAATAACTTCATTCTTAGCAGTATAATCCTGCACACGTTGAAGCTCCTGATAAACCATCGGGAGCTTCTCCATCAGCTGAGCGTCTGCGTTGCAATTTAAATTCCTGTGCAGCTTCAGCGAGGACGAGCGAGGAGCGCTCTGACTGCAGGTGGCTGGCCTCCTGTGTGGTTCTCCTGGTGTGGGAGGTGTGGGATAATTGGTCCACTGAGGTTACAGACAAAACAGCGGCCGCGCCCTCGCTGAGGGTTTCCCACAGG
>VUQG01014175.1:57224-75526 GCA_015106755.1 Etia nguti | reverse complement strand
AAATATATATATATATATGAACCATCACGAATAACCTTATAAAGTGGGCTGAAAGAAGTGTTCCAGACATTTAATCTGACATTTAAAATAATAAACCACCTCTACAAGTAGCATCAGTTTAAAATATAGGGACGCAACATTGTGTTTGTCAGTGTTTGTGAGAATTTTGATGTGCTGATGTTGTGTTTTCCTTTTTTTATTAAATGCTCCCTGTTCTGGTCCTTTGACTTTTATTCCTTGATTATCATCATGTTTTATGCCATATATTTAAAATAAAAATAATACACTGCTCATATCACTTTTTCTCCTTCCCTGCTCCTCACACATCCCAACACGCATGTAAACTGTGCGCCTTCATTTTAATTCTACAAGGTTCAAAATCCTTATTTTGAACCTTGTAGAATTAATATTAAATTGTATATTAAAGTACACATTTCTGGACGCGAGGAAACATTTTGACATTTATTAGAACTACATTAACACTGGTCTAATTGCTTCAACCACTCAGAGTTCCACCCTTTAGTCATCTGAGGACACCTTGGCTTTTCACTAAATAGTAAATCCACATTCAGACAGCCTTAACCATTAAAGCATGTTTCCTGCATACATCAGTCATTTGGTTGTTCCAACAGTTGCACTGCAGATCTGGGGTGTGTATGCTACATTCAAGTTACATTTTTATAAAATTAATAATGTGCCTTTCAAACCCACTAAAACTTTAAGAGACAAATTAACTATGAGGTGTTAGCCATGTAAATTAATGGATTCTAAACAAATCTCTTAAATGTGAAGTTTTTATTGTCACTTGAATTCTACAACATTGTTCACTTTGTTGCTTTTGGCAAGTATTCCCAGAGAGACAGTGAGCCCAGATGCCTCTCACTTGGGGTCAGGTTGCAGGTTGTTCGTTGCTGATTGAAGACCTATAACAAAAAAAAGAGACCCAAGTAATTTTACAAACCCAATTCCAATAAAGTTTTATTTAAAAATGGGATATTTGCTAAGTAATAAGTAAGATTAAAAGTTAAAACAGAGCCTGTGCGACTTTTTATATCTCTCTGGCATTCTGGATTAGACTCCACCTGACTGGTTCTCCCATTGCTTTGTTTCAAAACTTCAGCTACTAATTTGTTAAATAATGACCTACAAAAGGACAATTCATGTCACAAATCCAAGAAACCATTAACACCAAAAATATTTAAAAGGGACAATATTTCAGCAAAAATGAAAACAAACAAAATAAAGCCATACCACCTTCTCTTTAGGTTCTCACTTCTCCTCGCCCTTTTCGAGACTCTCTCTTAGTCTGGTCTGAGTGCTGAAGGAAAATTTGATCACACCTGGATTCATGACAAATTTCCAGTCTGCTAGACACAGAAGAGCAAACCGGGATTTAAATGAAACATAAAATAAAGCTACGTTAAACTGCAACAAACATTTAACAGTGATTAGATACATTAATTGCTTTAGTTATCATCAACAGTTTTCCTTTCTCAGACACTACCACCTCTATTATTATATAGTACTATATATGCACTACTATTACTGCTACCAAGTATAAATCCTTCATATTACACATTTTTAAAAGACTATTACTAGAATAATAAAATTTGTTAGCACTTGAATGTGACATACTTGTGGATTTTTCAGTTTAGATCAACAGGTGTGTAAATGAACTTGAGCGTTCTACTTTGTTTTTACATGGTAACCAATAGCAGACGTCTACACCGCGTTCCGACAACCAACTAACACATTTAATTAACTTACCGGATGGTTTTGGCAAGCTTGTTGAAAACATCCTGGTTGAATCTTTTAAACTTGTGAACGCTGGAAAGTGTGTCTGTTTGCACTCAGAGGGTGATGATGAGAAATGACAAACAGGTTTTATCCTATTTACAAGTGACGAACTACACTTTGATTGTGAAAATAAGAGCTCTGTAAAAATAAACAAGTTTGCTAACATTTTTGTTTCTCATTATTCTATTGGAACAAAGTCGGTAGCCTTTCAAATGGAGGGCCTTTCGTCTTTACTGAACATGAACATATTAAATATGAAAACTTTAATGTAACACTTTCATTTCCATTAAACAAAATGTGCTTTCCTGCTAAAGTCCATTATTCAGATTTATGCAGAGTCTCACATATTATAGCATAGAATAGAATAGAATAGAATTCAACTTGACATCTCAGCAGTGAGCAGCGTATAACATGAAAAATATTTTGATTAAAGAGCAGAAACTGAATGAGCAACTTGTTTTTAATCTGTACAGTAATCATAATTTTGAGAATCATGCCTTTTTGGACATGAGCCTTCATTTCAAACATAGTAAATGCTTTTCTTTCTCCCTCCCTCTCTCACACCCTGAGGGCTCTACATACAGAAAGTGTATACAAAAAGACCTTCAGAGTGTAGTCCTGTGTGATGGCTGTCCCCACCAAGAGAAAGAAAAAGGTAGGTCAGACTTTATATTTAGCTTTTAATGCCCACTGAGGAAAGACCAACAAAGCCTTTGTATTTGTGACAGACTAACCCTGGCTCTAAAATTGCTTCTTTTTTTTTTTTAAATTTCACTTTCAGTTCATACTCTAGTTGCCCTTGTAAAGTATGTATTGCTGCACTCACTATGGATAAACTGCAAAACACTACTTCATTGTGCTTGAATATTTGGGTTGCTCCAGAGTATTGTGGACCAGAATCACTAAAAACCATGCTGGCTTGATTTCTGCAAAATGTGAGCAGATGCAGAACAACACTGTATTTTGAACATACTGCATTTACTATATTAAGCAGTGGGGAACTGTTCTGGTATACTACATGGCTGTTTTAGCAAATAAATGTTTACATTTGCTTAAATGTTAAGAATGATGTTATACATATAATACAATGTAAAGTACCATTTTGCCATTTTCAGGCACATCTAATGCAATGTAAGCGTCTGAGAGAGTGTGCTTGTGCTGGCTTCCCTTTAGGATTCTGGGCTTTAGAACATGTGACCCTTTCTCTTTTTTTAGTTTGTCTTGTATTATTAGCACTAACATACCCTGTAGTTCAAAAACTGATTTGAAGCATTGTGACAGTGATTTGTCCGTCACTGAAGATTAGCCACTGATGTAGTTACGGCACTTTTACTGTCAGTTTGCAAATGTAAGCATGCAGCCTGAGCTCTGTACTTAAAGTAGACAAAATGAATGCTCAGCTTGATTTACCCAACATTTATAAGTGCTTAGTATGCTGAATGTATATTGCTTTAAAAATAAGAGGACCAACGTAGAAGACTCAAAAACCAAAAACCCATTTTACTCTCGTATATGTTCGTATAATCTCTTGATTTGATCCTACAGCACAGTCAGGTAACAATGGTTCAAGTGTGTGAGAGGGAGTTGTGTGTCGCCATAGTGACGGTCACTAATCTTACCCCTGGCTTCCTGCCCAGCATGCATCACTCCCACTCAGCCCGCCCTCCCTCAGTTTCTTTCAATCCCTCTACTTCTCCAAGTCGGCTTATTTGTGTTGTGCATCTCTTTGTCTTATAAATTTGTGTTTTAAGTCTCATACTTTGTCATTTCTGCATTCAAGGCAGTTTCTGGAAAGATGCAAATAGAAAGAATATTATCGAAGTAGTGATCTCATAAACAATAATTTCATTTAATTAGTAATTTAATCTACTTTAGTTCTTATTTTATAAAAAGATAAAATAAATTCCCTTCTCACCCCTGTGAGCGGGTCAAGCTCTGCAGCAAGTGCTCTGATTACCTCTGGGACCACTGTTACCTTCACCCTCCACATCTTCTCAAGTTCTTCTCTGAGCCCTTGGTACTTCTTCAGCTTCTCGTGTTCCTTCTTCCTGATGTTGCTGTCATTCGGTATTGCTACATCTATCACCTACAGCCATCTCCCTCTGCTTGGCCACCACTACTATGTCCAGTTGGTTAGCCATCACCAGTTTGTCCATCTGTATCTGGAAGTCCCACGGGATCTTAGCACAGTCATTCTCGACCACCCTAGAGGGGGTGTCCTTCCTCGTCTTGATGTCAGTGGCTTCCATCTCCTCCTTTGGCCACCTTACTATCCCAGCAGGGTACCTGATCACGGGCAGGCCCGTAGGTGTTGATAGCCCAGATCTTGTTCTTGCCATTCAGCTGACTTCTCAGGACTTGCCTGACCCTCTGCAGGTACTTGGAAGTTGCAGCTTTCCTAGTGGCTTCTTCATGGTTCCCGTTTGCCTGTGGGATTCCCAGGTACTTGTAGCTGTCCTCAGTGTCTGCAATGTTGCCTTTTAAAAGCATGATGCCCTCAGTTCTGACTACCTTCCCTCTCTGTTACCAATTCGACTATACTTCTCCAGTCCGAATGACATTGCGATGTTGTTGCTGTACATCCTGGTGGTGTCAAAGGTGAATCGATGTCTCGTTCATTCCTGCCAAATGGCTTAATGTCATCCATGTAGAGGTGGTGACTGACAACAGCTCCATTCCATAGTTGCTATCCATAGTCAGTCTTGTCATTGATCGCACTGATGGGGTTCAGGCATATGCAGAACAGCAGTGGGGACAGGCAAAGGTGTAACAAACAGTATGTCACCGCACAGTGAGTCAATTAATGTCATGTGGTACACCTGTGATGAGGAAATAGCCCACAGAGACAAAGGTTGCAAAGAAAGATAGCAGCTCACCCAATTCATAAGGGATCCTGTTAACAGTGTTCAAACTGTCCAGTGACAAGGTTTGTGGAAAATAAGTCCTTTAGATCCAACAAATCATTTTACCTTTGCTTTGTTATAAAGAATGTTTCTTTTTTTAAAGACAATAAATAACATATATATATATTTTCTCATCTTGACTGACCACACAAAGGGCTTTAGAATACAAGTCATATTTTATAATACATTCCTACAGTGTTTTACTCTTTACTTGCCATAAATCAAGAAATAATACATGACTTTAATTTTTACTGTCCTAATATGTTGAAATGATATTTTTACTCTGAATATCAATTGGTTTATGTAAATAATGTCACAAGCAAAAGCATTCTGTCTAAATTATACATTTTGCTGATGCAAATTTTCCTCCAATTCTGAAAAAAAAATATTTGTTACAAAGTTTATGGTAAATGGACTGATTCTTATATAGCGCTTTTCTACTCTCCCGGAGTACTCAAAGCGCTCTATACAACATGCTACATTCACCCAATCACACCCATTCTCCCAAGCACTGACTCTAAACTGAGTGCTTTTTGCTAACAACATTCACACTCCGATGGATGCATCGGAGAGCAACTTGGGGTTAGTATCTTGCCCAAGGATACTTGGCATGCAGACTGGAGGAGCCAGGGATCGAACCACCAACCTTCCGATCAGTAAGTGACCCGCTCTACCTCCTGAGCTACAGCCACCCTGTTACTACTGAAAGCATAGTGAACAAACAATGACATTCTTCTGAATTAGTGCAATGGCACTTTTTTTTTTAGCCTTTTTAATGACAAGGCAGTTTGAGACGGACAGGAAAGTTGGAAGACATCCACGAACCGATCCAGGGCGGAACAGAACCAAGGCCTTGCAGCACATGAGTCACTTGCTCAACTTGATGAGCTGTACCAGCACCCAAGTTGTGCCAGATTTCATTCCATTCTGAGAAAAAAGCACAAATCATACACTACTATCTGAATTTTTCCCAGAGCACATGTACTAGAGGGTGATGTGGGCAGTGGAATGCACGGTAATTTTGTGTGTCATGCCCTTCACTTGTGCCATCATTCCCACCAAGCTGGCAGGCGCACTCTTTTCCTTCCCTACTTTCGGTGTTTCTGTTTTCTGCCTGCTTGATTGCAGGATGTGATGTGCGGGGGAAGTCAGACTGCCAGCTGCTTGTCATCATCCTGCTCTGCAATAAATACCTAGATCCAACACTTTGACTGTGAAAACAGTGTATACACAACTGCCAGATCATACAGTCTCTGTTAGTTTATTGCCCACTCATGTATTCGCATTTACCAACACCTGTTCTTCTCTGCCTGCAGCACTCATCTGCCTAAGCCCCGTCTTATCTTTCTTATCTCAGTTCCAAGCTCTCTGTTCTCTGAACTTCTCATACGGCAGTCCTTAGCTCCTTTGGTGCCCTGGCCCTGCCTATTGCTTCAACCTCATCGTGACCTCCATTCAAACCCAGCTCTCTCCCACCAACAATTAGCATGTTTTTAAATACACAATCTTGCATTCCTGTTCATATCTGTGCTCTGCTCTTGGGTTCATCAACTAGCCCAAATATTTGGGCAATTTTAACTCCTGCTGTGGTCATCAGATATCTGGGTTAATATGAAGGGGCATGCTAGAAAACATACAAAGAAATACCTGTAAAGTGGAAACTGTAGCACCCAGAGGATGGGACAGGAAGAGAAGAACAGACAGCAGCCTGCAGGAGGGGGAAGAAAGGAAAGGGAAAGCAAGGTGGGAGCAGGAGGGAAAAGAAAAGGATAAAAGAAAAGGACAGATGGAAGAAGAGGACAGGGGAAGGAGAGGAGGGGTTACCGGTATTCCTGCAGACATGGCTGACAGTAGTTTTTGTCTCCATCTGTCCTTCCCTGTCACTGTCCCGTCCTCCTGCTTTGCTGGCTGAAAGACAGGGGGGACAAGTTACAGACACACAGACAGACACACCTGTACACCCACTATCACTCAGAAGCTTGGGGAATGTTTTTCTCCTTGCATATGAAGCATATTTGTTTATATCAAATATAACATATTTAAGTTGCATCGATTTAAAAACATTTACAATTATTCTATTAATTATGAATCACACCTCATTTTTAATGGAACATCTGTGTAGGTGTACAGAGGCACACTTTCAGCAAAAAGCATTCCTGTATTCCACATTATGTTATCTAACACAAGTTTGCCATGTTAAAAGTCTAACTCAAAACAAAACAACAAAAAACAATAAAAACCACGAAGGACCTAAAGACACTGGTTAAGTCAGGGTTGGGTACCAAACTCTGTACTTTTTAGGCTACTGACTGAATTATCTACTTAGAACCAATTCACACTAAATCATTCGGTGCCAAATTTCAGGTAAGAGGAGGAAAGAGCATGACTATTACTAACTATCAATCAAGTTAACCAAAAGATCTCTCAGGTGTGGTTACGCTTTCCAAAAAATTGCCCAAACAGTGCTCTCTGTAACATTTGCAGTGCAAAATGAAGGGAAAAAAATGGCAACACATCAAATCTGAGTAAAAAACCTGGTCAAACACAAAGTGCATTGGCTCTGAAGAGTGTCCCATATTTGATTGGCTGAAAGCCACCGAAGGATCTGCAGCTAACTTTAGCAAGTCTGCCGCCGATGTATAAGAAGTTGAACCAATGGATGGTGAGGAATCTTTTAGTGGCACACTGACAGCTCTATCAATTTTTTCAGCGTGGTTGTGGGTCAGGGGGTAGAGCAGTTCATCTACTAATCAGAAGGTTGGGTGGATCCCTGGCTGCTCCAGCCTGCATGCCAAAGTATCTGAGGGCAAGATACTAAATCCTGAGTTGCAACTATATATGATCAGCTCCCGGGAAGATCTTTCAAGTTTGCTACTTTTCTTCCCTAATCAATTTTGGGATGGTGTAACCGTGATCCTGTGTCATGTGAACCAGTTCCCTGCTTCTCTCTGGCAGCAGCAGGTGGCCATCTGTTGCCACTGCAAAAGTATGTGGGCCAACGGGACTCAGTGTGATTGACCCGGTTTACACGGAGAATCTAGATCACTCCCAGTCATGAGATAATCTTGGACACATTGAAAACCAAACCATTAGGATCATCAGTAACGATCACCAACATGCACTACAGTATTTTTCAGCGTAAATTAATGAGGGATGAGCATTACTGTGCAATACCTTTCCATTAGTATTACTGACACCCTAGTCCAGCTGGGTGAAAGGAAATATATTCCCTTTATATTTGATTATGTATTCAGATCACTGAATTTGAAAAACATGACTTGTTACCACGCGTTCCTACAATAAGCACTTTAATAGTATAGCTTTGTTTTCTTTGCCTTCCTACCTCATTCTTTTTCTTCTTTTTCTTATTGTTCTGCTTCTTCTGTCTTTTCTGCAGGAGGATGGTCTCGTATCTTGGCCTGGGGTGTTCCTGAAAGAAAACAGGAGTGAGAAGGAGTTAAGTTCTGGACATTCTATCCAACTCTCATGTGGGCATCTGTGTGTATGCCATATATGTACATTCCAGGCTAGTGTGGGAATAACATTCACATTAGATGATAATGCGTTTAATGCCAATGTTAAGTGTCACTGCAGGAGGAGGTAGTGTGGCCACACAAAGATTGTAGGAGTGAAACTGGTTAAGACAAAAAGAAAAAAACCTCTGGCAATCTGAATGTTCAGAAAATGTTCTGCTAATTTTGTAGGTTTGATGTGTTTATGTTTGCACTTTAGACAGCATTTACCTCGTCCTCCTCGATGCCTGTCAAGTCCCAGCTGAAGCTCAAACTGATCTGACGTCGCTTCCACTGTTCCAGAAATAGCACCGCTGCTCGATCACACAAACAAGGAACTTTAATAAAGGTTACTGTATCACCGGGTTTCTGTCATCTGAAAAAAATCTCTTGTTTTCATTGGTGGCTCCTCAACAGAAGTTTCCGACTGCATCATATGACTTAAAAGTTGACCCTAAGTTTAGATTTTAGAGTTGACTAAACTACTTCTTTTTCAATTGATTCAAGGACAGAGGGCAAGCAAGCAAGAAAAAGAGAGAACTAATGCATTTGTCCGCTAATTCCTCCTAATTTGACAGTGACTTGGTGTAATTTAAATTTATAGCTGCCCAACCTGAGCTGTTCCTATGACTTATTTCTAATAGTGTCCATTCTGTTCATTCCCAATGAAGGATTTAACATCTTCCACCTCCCATCCTGCCTTTGTACCAGTCTCCAAACCAGACATCATAGCAGGTCTCACTACTGTCCTGCAAACCTTTCCTTTCACTCTTGCTGCTAATCCTGCTATCAACAAAATCACCTCTTCACCTCTCTCATGTGCTGTATGTTGCTTTGGATAGCTGCCAACAGATGTGTAACTCATCCACCTTCAAAAAAATCTTCTGCTTGCAGCTTCACTCTTACACCTGTCTCCCTCTCATTCACACACACTTTATTTTTTGTCTTGTTTCTACGGACTTGTCCTTTTCTCTCCACTGCATACCTCCACCTTTCCTGGCTCTCTTCCACCTGCTTCCTACTCTCACTACAGATCTTAATGTCATCTGTGAATATGATAGCCCACAGAGACTCCTGCCTGACCTCATTAATCAGCCTGTCCATTACTACTGCAAACAAGGAGGAGGTCAAAGTCGATCCCTGATTAATCCCATTTCAAGCTCAAACCCATATGTCAATCCTACCGCATATCTCACCGCTGTCTCACCATCTTCACACATGTCATCTACCAGCACTCTCCCTCTGCTACTCCTGACTTCCTCATACAGTACCATAGTTCCTCTCTTGGCACCCTCTCATATGCTTTGTCTAGACCAACAAAGACACAGTGCAGCTCCTTCTGACGTTCTCTATACTTTTCCATCAACACCCAAACATCACATCTGTAGTTCTCTTTCTCAGCATTAAGCCATACTGCTGCTAATTGATTGTCACCTCTCTTCTCAACCTAGCTTTGGCAACTCTTTCCCACAGCTTCATGGTGTGGCTCATTAACATTATCCCTCTGTATCTCCTACAACTCTGCACATCAGCCAGTTCATCTCCATTCCTCAGTCATGCTCTCACTCTCCAAGATTGTGTCTGGTTAAAAAGCCCACTGCCCTCTCTCCTACACATCTTCAAACTGCCACAGGTATGTCACCTGAACCATCCACCTTTCTAATCTTCATCCTCTTCATAGCTGTCCTCACTTCCTCCTTACTAATCCTCTGCACTTCTTAATACACCATTTAGCCTCTTCCCTCATATTTTTTTACATTCATCAGCTCCCCAAAGTACTCCTTCCATCTTCTCAGCATACTCTATTCAGTCTTTAGTAAAATTCCATCTCCATCCTCAACCACTCTAACCTGCTGCACATACTTAGTGTACAGCCACACATACAACTTACTTAAACCCTTTTCCTTTGCTTTTGCCACCTCTCTCTTTGCTGGATGCCTAGCATCCCAGTACACCCATCTACTTTCTTCATATCCTTGACTATCACACTTTCTCAAGCCAGATTTACTAGAGGTATGGAGGGACTCACAAATACAGAACAAAAAGCAAAATAAGCTGCTGAGCTTATAATCAAAAAATATCCAATTCTGAATACACTTATTTTATATATTTCCAATATTTTTAAAGCTAGGGTTGACATTAATCATGTAATTTTATACAGATTCTCTCAGGACTTAAAATTCATTTCATAAGTTACAGTCCCAATGAAAAGTTTAAGACCACTTGAAAAATGGAAGAAAATCTAATTTTTAATGGTTCGATCTTAACAAGGTTCCAAGTAGAGCTTCAATATCCAACAAGAAGAAATGGGAGTGAGGCAAAACATTTTTTTGAGCATGAAGTTTATTGAAAACAACGCTTAAACTGAAACAGCCTGTTTTACAGCTGATCAAATGTTTAGGACGGCACCTCCAAAAACCCTGTAATCCCCCCAAAACAGAAATCAAAGTTCCAAACATGAACTCAGTAATAAGTAGCTTCTCCGTTATTGCGGCATGCTTGATGCAAGTGTTTCCATGAGGTGAGTGGTGAAGACAGCTGCACGAAGGGCATCTACTGTCTGGAAGTGTTGTCCATTTATGTAAACTTCCCTTGCCATCCATCCCCAAAGGTTCTCAATTGGATTTAGATCAGGGGAACACAAAGGACGGTCCAAAAGAGTGATGTTATTCTTCTGGAAGAAGTCCCTTGTCCTGCGGGCATTGTGTACTGTAGCGTTGACCTGTAACTCATTTGTTACCACGCAGACAAGGGCCCTCAGTCATGAGGGACGCTCTCTGTAACATCTGGACATGGCCAGCAGCAATTTTACACCCCTGCACCTCCTGAAGCTCCATTGTTCCACTGAAGGAAAAAGCACCCCAGACCATTCTGGCGCCCCCTCCACTGTGGCGTGTAGAAAAAATCTCAGGTGGGATCTGCTTGTCATGCCAGTAACGTTGGAAACCATCAGGACTGTTCAGTGTCCCCTGTTTGTTGCTCTCTTGCAAAGTCCGAGCGGTCAGTTCTGTGGCATTCAAGGAGATGAGGCCTTTGAAGACGTTTTTTGTTTTTGAAGCCCTTCAGTCTCAGATGCCGTGTGATGGTTATGGGGCTGCACTCGGCACCAGTAACGGCCTTAATCTGGGTCGAGGATCGTCCAGTGTCTTGACGGACAGCCAATTGGATCCTCCGGCTCAGTGCTGGTGAAATTTTTTGGGTCTCCCACTTGACTTTTTTGTTCCATAACCCTCAGAATTATATATTAAATACCAAATGACTGTCTTACTGCGCCTGACCTCAGCAACAATGGCACGCTGCGAGAGACCCTGCTTATGCAGTTCAACAACCCGAACACGTTCAAAAAGGTAACTTTTTTTGCCTTTGCCATCAGAACATCATGACAGTGTGACTACCTGACAGAAAATGACATTGAATCCCCATTTTTGCACAGATTTGGCCTTTTAAAGGCATGGGGTCCTAAACGTTTGATCAGCTGTAAAACAGCCTGTTTCAGTTTAAGCGTTGTTTTCAATAAATTGCATGATCAAAAAAATGTTTTGTCTCACTCTCATTTCTTCTTGTTGCATGTTGAAGCTCTACTTGGAACCTTGTTAAGATCCAAACATGCAAAATATGATTTTATGCCATTTTTCAAGTGGTCTTAAACTTTTGATCAGGACTGTATCACTGAGCATTTTCTTAAACAGCCCACCTGTCATCTCTGTATGCATATGCGAAGACACATAACCTTACCCCATAGAGACATGAAGATGGCAAAGAAGACAGTAGCAGGGTTATCGAAGAGGTGTGAAGCTTTGGCGGTTCCACAGGCAGTGCTGAGATGCCAGAAGTCACATGCTCGGTCACACAGAGGACACATGGTGAAATTGAGACGCTGGTCACACATCTCCAGACTGAAGAAGAGGGGGGAAAAAAATCAAGTCTAGAGTGCCCACCATTATATAACATGTGGTTTAGTGTTAATGTTCATTTGTGACTATAAGATTAACTGAGGCTCTATATTTCTGTCTGTGGATTCACTCTCATCTAAAAAGGTGCATGGATCTTTGGGTCTGTTACATTTAACCATAATAAATGAATGGAACTTTTAACACATAACCACAACACAAGCTTTTCTACTTTGACCCTATTCATACTTGGTGTAGGCTGAATTATCAGCCTTCCACTTCATCACACACACACACACACACACACACACACACACACACACACACAGGCAGCTGAGCCTTTTGTGTACCACCCACACAACCCTGACTAAAGCCAGATACAGCAGGTATCTGGGCAATCCCTGTCTAGTAAATGTGTGTATTGGGCATATGTGCATGCAATGGTAGGAACAAATCCTTTTTTTCTGCATTATGGTAAAATCAGTATTTTATGGAACATCTCATTCCATAGCCACTTTTTATAGTGCGGGATTGTAAAATGATTTTCTTTCACAAATGAAACTGCAACAGTAAAACTAGAGATTTTTGCAGTGGCTTTGTTATGTACCTTGGTATATTAGTGTCCATTGTCGCCACTCCATAGCCAAACACAATGATACCCACTATGGAAGCTGGTACAAGCAGCTGGGTGTACACGCCGAGCCATGCAAAGTAAAGGCCGATCTTCTCGCCAAAGTACTTCCTGTGGGTCAGAGGTGAAAGGAATAGTGCAGTTCATGGTTAGGGCACAGCAGACTGAATTAGGCAGCATGTAAAACTAGTGTGAGGATCCTGATGCTGTGTCCGACCCCAAAATAGATTAAGAGTGCTAATGCTCTTATTATTTAGGGCGTTCCCGCACTCTGCAGAGCCTCTAAATAGTACCCTCTTACAGACTGATGTCCAAATTCTGCCTGAGCAAGATCTAAAGACTCCAACATGGACTTAATGAACCTTAACAAAGGATAAATCTGTGCTACCTACTGTAGAGAGTAATCAAAATAGTAGTATTAGGTACACTATTTAGTTTTACTATTTAGAAATACAAATCAATAGAATATATAGCAAATAGCAGCATCTTGTTTTCATAATTGTCAGAGGTTTATTACCACAAAGCAAATGTGTCCACATGTAATGAGAATAAGCAAAGTTCTTCATTCTGTGTAATTTACTTCAGCTGGGTCAATATGTCATAATTGTGTCAGTACATAGTATTTTAGCCCTCACACAGCCTACTCTATTGGGTGTTCTATTGGATTTAGGTCAGGCGAGCAGGGGGGCCACTCATTGGTATCAATTCCTTCATATTCCAGCAACTGCCTGCATACTCTCACCACATGAAGCCGAGCACTAGGCGAAACCCGTCAGTGTAGGGTCTGACGGTGGGCCCAAGGATTTCATCACCATATCTACTGGCAGTCAGGGTGCCAACACCCAGCATGTAGAGGTCTGTGGATATCCCTCCATGGATATATGCCTTCCCAGACTATCAACGACCCACCACCAAACCAGGCATACTTAATGAGCTTACATGCAGCATAACGTTCGCCACAGCTTCTCCAGACCCACGACTGTCACATGTGAAAAGCACAGGGCGCAAGTGGTGGACCTGCCATGAGATGGTGTTCTATGGCAAATGCCAACTGGGCTCCACAGTGCCAGATAGTGAGCACAGGGGATATCAGGCCTTCAGGCCACCCATATGAAGTCTGCTGGAGGTCACTTTGTAGCTCTGGCAGTGCTCATCCTGTTCCTCCATCCTGTCCAGCTCTCCTAGAGTAACTTCCGTGCTCCTAGAATCTCCTCTATGTTCATGAGACTGTCAATATTGGGTCAGGCTGAGATATAGAATTTGCAGTTTTAAAGAATATAAATTCTGGATTTGACAGTCTTACAAGGTAGTTTGGCTAGTGAGGAATCATTCATGACCAGTATACACACGGTGACTAGTAACACCAAAGAACAAGTGGACATATGAATATCTTAAGAACCATTTCACTAGCTGGGCCCACGTCCTCATTTTAGGATTGACAGCATTTTTTAGTAGATAAAGGCGAATGACTTAAACATGAATTGAGCTGCGGTTTGGGGAGGGCCTCGGAGGGGACTGGCGGCAGCTCCCGGGCCTGGCAGATCCCCATGCACTAATGAGAAGTAAAGAAGTGAAAGAATTGAAAAAGAGGAGGGGTGGTGGTGTGCGAAAACAAGAACGGACAGCTTGTAAAACTGGGGGTGTCATATATAGAAAAGAACTGGAAGGGGCATGTTTGGAGATGTGGCCCTGCTCCTGAAATTCAGATAATTTATCTCCAATTCACACTTTCATGTCAATGTGCTTCGAAATTTAGGTTAACATGCATGATTCAGACTGGGTGAGTAATCAAAGTATATCGAAATTCAGTTCAGTAACTATCAGCAAACAACATAATACACTGAAATACACCACAACTATGCAGTAAAGTTGTACTACATCTTTCACTAATCAGGTATGGCAGAGTCAAATTAAATTAAAAGAAAAACTGAAGTCTTCGTGTTGATGCTGTGGTTAGTTTACCTGACTAGATCAATGGGTTGGTACTTGTAAAAGGCTGAGTATCTAGCCCACTCTTCATGCAGAACCTGACAGACAAGACAAAGCAATAGAGAGAAGGGGGGGGGAGAGAGAGAGAGAGAGTCAGTGTGGGTGTATTTTGTCATGTTGTAAGTTGAAAATGATTCTCAGAGGTAGAGCTCATCTGTAGGCAGTAACATTCTGATTGGCCGAATTAAACCTCAGTGGATCAAGCCAACAAGCTGCAGTATAAGTAACATTATCCTGAAGCCAAGTGAAATGTAGTAAGAGAGGAGGAAGACCGCATTATGAAGCCTGGTGCTCCTCCTTAAAAGATAAAAAATCTCACAAGGTATGTGGTTGAACTAGAACATGTTACAAAAACTGGAGTAAACACCAGTAAAAGGATAAAGAGTAATAGTTTCAATTTTCTATTAATATTTTGCTTTGAAATTTTAGTGAGATCCTGTTTTTTTGCACTTTGAGAGGAGCTTTGTGATCATGTTAGACAGATAGAAAAATTCAAATTAAATATGAGATGAGGATGGCAAACTAAAGCTCAGTTGTTCAGAGTAGTGGAGGTCCCTTTTTGAGTTGCTGGGAGTTTACATGTTTTGGACAGCTGACTTGATTGAGACAATTCAGTTTTCATAGCTGTACCACATCACTTAAAACAACAAAGCGGGTGACAGGAATGAAAGGCTGAGTCAGTGCACCTGTCTGTCGTTTCTCTCCTCCAGGTGTCCGATGACCTTGTAGTCACCCTGAGCAGTGAGAAGAGAGGATGAAAAGCATGAGTGCACACAGGCGCATGACAACAGGCAGCACAGTGCACTCGTGGAAAACATGTAGGAACACAGAAATTAAAAACACTCGAAATACAGTATTGCAAGTTGTTAAGAGCAGATAATGTGGTAAGAGGAGGTTGTCTGGACTGTTAATATAAATCAAGTTAAATGTCAGAGTTATGTTCAGTTTTATAGCTGGTTAAACCACAGGGCCATGCCAGTGTATTTCTTTAATTTAGAGCCAAAGACTTTTCAGAAACTGAAATTATCATTTTAGGTCAGGCAAGGCATAAAATAGACTCCAGTTTGTTCATTTAAATGGAGAGTTTTCCACACACACTAAGGTTAAATATGGAGATCCACAGGGTTCTAAGCTGGACCAATTCTATTACACATGCTTCCCTTAGGCAGCACAATTAGACATACATTTCTATGCAGATGATACTAAATTGAGGTTATTCAACTCATTCCTAACAATCTTAGAAATCTGGTGCCTCTTGGCCTCATTACCTTGGCTTCTAGTAACACCGTCAGGAATCTATTATATTAAACAAATATTTAGGACTTCTTTTTTCCATTTGTGCAATATCTTTGAAATCAGAAGCATCCTGTTTAAGAGTGATGCTGAAAAACTATTCCATGCTTTTTTTTGTTCTAGGCTCAACCATTAGAATTCATTATTATCAGGTTGTCCTAAAACTCCCTGAAAAGCCTTCAGTTGATCCAGAATGCTGCAGCAAGAGTACTGACAGGGACTACAAAGAGAGAGCTTATTTTTCCCATACTGGCTCCTCTTCGATCACTGTTAAAGCCAGGATTATATTTAAAAATCCTTGTCCTCACATACAAGGTCTTAAAAAAATCAGGCCCCAGTAGAGCACTTCACTCTCAGACTGCTGGATTCCTTGTGGTTCCTAGGATATTTAAAAGTGGAATGGGAGGCAGAGTCTTCAGCATTCAGGCCCCTCTTCTGTGGAACCAGCTCCCAGTTTGAACTCAGAAGACACTCTCTCTGCTTTTAAGTTCAGGCTTAAAACTTTCCTTCTTGTTAAAGCTTAGTTGGGGCTGGATCAGGTGATCCTGAATCATCTCTCAGTTAATTCAGTTCAATTCAATTTTATTTATATAGCGCCAAATCACAACAACAGTCGCCTCAAGGCGCTTTATATAAGTTACACAGCAATAGGTACGGGTTGCTGGGGCTTTGCATGATTCACTAAGCATTTCTTTTTCACTCACTTCTTTTCGCATCTGCATTTAATGATCAGTTATTCATTTCTGGCTCTCTTCTTCAGTGCGTCTTTTGTCCAATTTCCCTCCACTCACCCTCAACCAGTCACAGCAGATAGCTGCCCCTCCCTTAGCCTAGTTCTGCTGGAGGTTTCTTCCTGTTAAAAGGGAGTTCTTCCTTCCCACTGTCGCCAAGTGCTAGCTTAAACGGGGTCATATGTTTATTGGGCTTTTCTCTCTGTCATTGTAGGGTCTTTACAATACAAAGTGCCTTGAGGTAACTGCTGTTGTGATTTGGTGCTATATAAATAAAACTGAATTTAATTATCACATACAAAGTATAATTAGATAATCAAAAATTAACACAGAACAGGTAATTCTTCCTTATTTGTACCTGTAAATTTCAAAACTTGAGGAATCCCTGCAATAGTCAGTATTTTGCTATGTCATTTGTCAGAGTGTAAGATTTCTACTCCAAGAATGTTTCCACTCACTGAAAATTGAAATCTAGTAAAACACATTAAAACCACCAGCGTCTCAGGGGACATTGCACTTACATCGTGAAGAGGGAAGGCAGCGTCATACACGCCTTTAGCTATCAATGTGCTGATGCCTGAAAGAGAGAGAGCAGAGACGTGAGACAACCCCAAGAGAGCTTTCGAGTGTCATTTATGAGGGGTTTTCTTCTCCTGCTAAGCATCGGGAACTGCATCCTCTGAAAAGATGACAGATTTTATTTGCATTGAAACAGCAAGTGAGGTTTCAACCAGAAACTCAAACAGCTGGCAGTGTTTTTTTTTAAAAAAGAAGCGTTTGAGGCACTTACAAAGAAGTGTAAGCACATTTTTTATTGAAGCAGAATTAAGGATTGAGGTTAAAATAACTGTTCCAGGCTGAGGGGCAAATTAATTTTTAGACAATGTAAAAGAGCACCTCTTGTTATTTATCCAACATCCAGCACTCCATACTTGTGATTCCATTTTTTAAGGGATTTGATTTGTTAACGGAAACTCATCAATCCCAAAAGGATAAAAAAAAAAAAAAGAAAAAGGGTTCTTTCCATACATGTATTACTGGTATCTTGCAGCAGTGGCAGTACATTAATGATGGCCTGTAGCCTGTACCATGTTATAAAGTCTGGTTTTCAGTGTCAGACAGACTGGGACTGCACTAGGTTCTGTCTTTTGCCCTTGAAAATTTTCATGCGTTAAATTGTGGCCTGCCCACTACCTGTCAATGTCAGGGGTGGACGCTGATGCATGACATGACACGGTATACACAACTAGCTCTTCCATCAAACTAACTAATCAATTATCAGTGCCTCAAAGGGGACACGGACCTGTGCAGCGATTAGCTGTGCTATTAATGAACATCACGACCAACACACATACACCTACGCATGAATGCTCACTCAACCAGCCAGAAACAACCACAACTCCCAGTGGCCCCTGCTTCAATCTCAGCCTGACCCAGGAAGTATGACCCACTTGTAGAAGAGATGGAGTAGAGCAACTGAGACAGAAGGAGTGTGTGTGTGTTGTGTGGGGGGGATTGTGTGTGCCTAGGAAAAAAAAAAAAAAAAGAGGAGGGAA